>JAVFBX010044050.1:0-17492 GCA_034783855.1 Mopalia kennerleyi | reverse complement strand
TTATATTCGTCTGAATAATAGACTAAACACAACGGGTGTTCTGAAAATCGACCAAGGGGTCCAGCAAGACCTTAAAGAGATAGACAACAAGAGGCAATGCGTTTTGGGGAGCAAATTGTTTATCGGACCCAAAGAATAAGTCTGCTTTCTTGTCTATTATTAAAGTGAAATATTGAAATATAACTTACCAGTTGAGCAAAAATGTATCCTATAGCTTATTTTTTTACTCTATAAGACAATTTTACCATTTCTATAAGGAAAGTGTGATAAGTTTCTTAACTATAGGAGATGGTGAAATAATGAATCTTTTGGAAATATATTTTGAAAGAAAAGTAACCTTTGATAAAAATAATTTTTACTTAAGATTCATTTTGTTGGTTTGCTGCTTTTGAAGTAGCTATTAAAAAAGTGTCATTCAATCAAATATTTTATCAAAATATGAATAAAATGTTGGTATATTGAATAAAATGTTACATGTTACAGGTACATGATGCCTATATAGAAGCAGCAGACATGTTGTTGAAGTCAAACCCTCTGGCTGCTGTGGATATTTACAGTCAGTTCCCCATGTCTGAGAACCCCAGCTTTGACGACGCGTACATCAGTGGAGATATTGTACGAGTTCTCATTAAACACGAGAAGTTTGATGATCCCAGGTTAAAAACACATATGATAGCCTATGGCAGAGTATTAGGAATAGGTAAGACAAACATCTGAGAGGGTCTCTTGGTTGTGAAGGTCTTGAACACTGTATGAACCATAAAAATAGGCAAGTTTGTAATCATTAGACCTTTATTTACCGTCCATTTAAAATCAGAGCCTCATCTTCAGGTTTTTGGCCTCTAATTTACAATCAGTATGTTTAAACATAGGCACACTGTAACTCTCACAAATCATCGGCTATATACAAATCCTTTCTATAGCCTCTGATAAAAGAATGCTTGTTTAATGAGGATTGCTAGAATAGGGTTTTCTTTATAACATCCAATTGCATTCCTCTATCAGCTAGTCTCAATCTTCATACAAACTTTGATTGGCTCCCGACAAATATGTTTTGCAGGCAGCTAGTTAGACTGTCCCAAATCGCATGACCTAAAATATTTTCTTCACAGTGACTCTGTTTTGGCCATCCTTGAAAAAAACATTGACTTTTTTCAACGGATAAAAACAAAAGGGATGTCTATCCCAATGGAAATAAGCAAATTTTTCTCTCTTCATTTACATATTCAACAAATATATGCTGATCAGTGAGCATATCTTGCTGTTTGAATCTAGCTTTAAAGGAACGTTTATTTTCCAACAGAGAAATCCACTTCACATTTTATAGCTTTGTTGCAGCTATTTCATATTGCCGTACTTGTGGGTCATATTTGTGAAAACTCCTGACATAGGGTGTTGAACACCAATCAATCAACCAATCAATCAATCAATCTCACACATTTTTCTGGAACATCTCATCCATCAGCACTCTTACTAAAGTTTACTTAAGCTATGTTCACCTCACTTCTTTTAACCTTTGTAAAATAGTAAGTTTTTGATTGAAAAAACTCAATTTAATTTGCAATTGTTTTTCATGAAATTTTAATTAATAATTCTTCGTCATATATAATCAAACAATTGCATAAATGAAAAAAAAAAACCAACAAATTAAATAGGAGCATTATGGTTTTTTTGTGGATGTTAACAGAAAACAAAACTGCAAGATCTCAGCTGTCAGTATATTAATTATAAGTTTACCATTGTAGGTTCCTTGGAGAAGTATGTGGAGATATTAGATGGGAAGTTGCAGACCGAGTTACTCAAGTGTGTGTATGCTGGAGTCAACCATAAGGAAGTGGACCACCCGGATCTACAGGCTTTCTTTAAATTTAAATGCTGGATATAGATTTAATACTTTAGAAATGTCAATCTGATGAAAACCAAATCTAAATTCATCGAGTTTTGCTCAAGACAATTTAGTTTCTTTGGTTTTGAAATACAGAAAATCATAACCTGTCTGGCTTAGCTTAGATAGTGGGCAGTCCTCCTCAAGGCTGGATTTGCTTTCAGCCCCTCCTGGGTCATCATATTAGCCTATGCTAACAGTCATCACTCCCCCCACTTCCGTGATCCTTCAGAACTGTTTGTAAATTTTGGAAAGATAGAGGTCTAGTTAGTTATCACCTCTATGAGACTGTCTGATAATTAGAGTGTCCGAACTCCAAAAGAGGAGGCGGTAATTAGCTCTGGATGATTATAGACTATTAAATGTAACTTGTTTTAGACAAACATAGGCTACACTTTTATTTTGGTTCTAGATATTTACAGATTTTTTAGAAAATCGTAGACTGTAAAATATAATATTGTTGAAGTCTGGGATGAGTATACAGAGTTATGCTAGTGGTTTGTTATCGTTGTTGACTGTTATCAATCATAATAGCAACTTTTTCAATAGATGTAAGTGCCATGATTGATTTAAGTATTATTTGTTATTATGGCATCATCTCATTGTTTTGAAGATGAGCAAATATTAATGGTATCCGTTCAAATTTTATGAGGTATTGTTTGTAATAGACTTTTAGTTCTATTGTTCTGACCAGTTGTTTGATATTTTGCACAAACTCTTTGTAGTGGTTTCAATATCTTACTAACATTATAAAGATAATGTTTTTTTTTTTGTGGCAAGTGAAAAAATTTATATTCAACAAATAATCTAGGGTTGTGTGGTCCATATTATTTTTTTAAGGGTGACTGAGCCGTCCATGTGTGGCCCAAAATCTCTACATAAATTGTTATATTTTACCGAATTTCCAAAATTTTCTGCAGCTCGCTTATGTTGAATGAAGCAAATTTTTCATTTACTGCAAGTCACATTCTTACAGTGGAGAGTACTTCCAAGGGAATTAACTCAAAAGCATTGCAGCCAATATCACATAATATGGCCCACAACAAACACATGCAAAGAATAGGAAGAAATATAATTGTGTATAACATTATGGGATATATGCTCTCAACATAGTAGAGGGTGGTTGGCAGGAGCTTATTTTTGTTATTGAACTCTCACAGTTAACGGTCAACAGTTAGCTGATCTGTTTGACCAGTCCCTCTGGCATAGGTCAGTATAGTTGCAGTGTTTTTATGCTGTCCACTATGGAGGAAGATTAATTTCCAACAGAGCATTTATCATAAATACCTCATATTATGGTTGTGTAGATTGGCCCTAATTGAGAGTACATTACCATGATATAAGTGAAATACCCTTAATGTCGGTCTTAAACGCCAATTAGTTGTTCAATGTTTGTTACAAGATTTTATTTCTTTTGAATCTTCTTTATTTAGTAACCACTCTGTGCTTAAAGGGAAAGATAACTGTTTTTTTACCTAAACTTCTTATTTTTATTGCATATTTTCAAAGACAAACATTTGTATTGCAGTTGCATTCGAATAAGTATAGTCCTTAATTAGTTAATTTAACAGGCGGGACTGACGTCATGGGAAATATAGATTCCATCAAATCTGTGATAAAGATTGCAGCATGAATGTGATATAGATTCCACCACAACTGTAATATTTAACTTTTTGTAATTTGTTGTTGATATACATGCTAACTTTAATATGCAGGTACTTGTAGGAGTACACAGTATTATCTGTTATTTATCTAATAATGTTAGGAAATTTTAATAAAACAGAACCAGTTTTAATGAAATACCTTTGTCCTTCATTCTTTCCTCGTCTTCTGTGTAAAAGGGGTGTCATGTTGTATGACAACCATCCATTTTAAAAAATTAGATGATTTTGACAGCAGCTTCACATTTAGTGTTTTCTGAATTGTTTTAAATGTGACAACACTGTTTATAACATACAGTCCGTGTACAGAACGTCTTCATATAAGTGAAATACCCTTGAGTACAATGTTAAAACCCAATTAAACAATAAGAGCAAGCCTGAAAAGAAGTTGGACCAGGTGACTTGTGCAAATTACAAACCAACCATATTTAATAATTGAGACTCATCCTCGAATCGAAACAATGACCCACAGAGTGAAGCACCAAATTGCCAGCAGTAAAAAAAAAAATTTGTTCATTGTTGTTTAAATTTATTGATAGGAGAGTGTGAAACTTCTGCCAATGTATATTGTAATCCCAGGTTAAACGTAGGAGGACCCTGTTCGTCACGTTCTCCCCAACATATCCGGGCTGTTAATCCACAGACCTTCCATTTATTAAAATGGTTCTTGTCTCTCATAAACAATATATGTGAGTTTTTATTAGGAATAAGAAGCCAATATTTTATAAAGTCATCAATTAATCAATCTTGGAGTTTAAATTCATACGAAAAATATTTATTATTATTTGAATATTTTATACATGTATAAGGCTGGTCGTAAAACTTACGAGTAAATACATTTTCGAAGATTGATGATAATGGCATGGTGATGCCAGCCAATCAAAATTGTTTAATTATAGACTCCCGAGTCGAACAAGCTTTCAGCTTGAGTACTACTACATAGACATGCGAGTTCGATCTCAGTCCGTGATGGGTTTTAAATTTAGTTAAATAGAATCTGTCCAAACTAAGAAAGTGTTCTCTAAACATAACGAAAATACTGTTAATATTCACTTTCTAAAAAGACACAAAAATAATTTATAACATAATACAGATATAGATGCCATGTTATGCACTTGACAACCTTTATAGACTTTTGATAAAGCATAATATATTAGATTTTAAAATGACCAACACACAGTTTGTCGGTGAAAAGGCTGAAGAGTAATTTTTGCATATTTTAAGACAAATGACCATTTAAATATTTTCTTTGTCTACAGAATAAAGGAGAATTAATATAATACAGAACGAGAATCAATTTGTATGTGAATTGGTATTTTAGTATTGTTACATGTAGGACTTAAAAGGATGGTTAACTTGAGAAACGAAGCTAAGCATTAATTTAAGCGTGAAATCTGCGATGACAAATGTTAATTTGGTATTTTTGCGATTTGTTCTAAAATTCTTATTCACTATCGAAAGTTAGCTATTCCATTTCAGCGTAAACAATACTGTGGTGGCAGACATTTTAACAATGGTGATTGGAGGTGTGTGCCACTTGACCAATCTGCTCACCACATTGCTGCCCATGTCTAAGTGCGTTACCATAATAAAAGACACATGGCTACTTAACATATTGTTCAGTGCACATGGCCCATTAACCCCGTCTACCACAAGAAAGCAGCCATACAGTTGGCGCCTTTTGAGGGGCAAGCCATATTTTAGGGGGGCAATTTTTTTTTTTAATGGAACGTTGGAGATGCCTTCTTTTGGCGTATATTTTGGGGTTTTGATCGATTATCTGTCTACATGGTGGTATTATCATATTAGTGTTGGAAGGCCACCCAACGAGGGGTGGGATTGACTCTCACAGCACAATGAGGCAAAGGTCCAGGGGCCGCCTAGGCCCCAGAAGCCCTCGAGTTCTACACAGGTGTTCAGGGCCATTTTCGCCATATATAACTAATGTCGTTAGCTATGAGTTTTAATATCAGTTTTTAATATTTTTTCTTTGCTTATTGTATATTTTTGAAAAGTTTCAAAAATTTAGCTATATATGTGGCGATAAATTGTTTGCCTGAGAAGTTTTTTCCACCAAATCAATTATTTGTAGTGGTTCTTTTAACGTTGCTTACTCACAGGTTCGGTGAAAAATAAGGCGAAGGTCCAGGGGCCGCCTAGGCCCCGAAAGCTCTCAACCTCTACACTGTCTCAGGCGGTTTTTTTTTCCACTAAACATATATAAAACTAATATTTCTCTCAGACAAGTTCCTTAATAGATCTTAATCTCGGGTTGTTCAGATTTGTGTTTCTCTTGTGTGCTATAATAGGTCTTATATGGTTTACTATGACTTTTGATGTCAGTCTTCGTGACAGATCTTGTCACTTGAAATTGAACAATCGTGACCATATCGCATAGTGCACTAAGTCGTACCAGAACGTATCACCTCGTATCCGAACGTGACATTTCAGAGAAGTTCCACGATCAACTACGAGTCACCAATCGTTTCGTTCGTAACGGATCACACGACAGTGGGAACCTAGCATAATTACGACTTACTATTAAACTCACAATAACGATAGCTATATCATAAGTCATAACCAGATATCTGACGTAATAACGAGATAGTTTGAAGTAGAATTTGAGTTCGGCATGGCACAAACTGGCTTCCGTAACTGTCTTCTACGTGTCTACAATACAGAGAATGTTGAATCATATGGCATTTCATAACAATGATATAACAAGGGTATAAAGTAAATGTATCGACGATCGGAGGGCAACAATGTTACATACCAAGGGAGATAAGCCAACGATAACAACAACCACGTAGGAGTTGTTTCCCCTGTTATAACACAAGATAGCATTCGGAAGACCTCGGAGCTATAAAGAGAAGGAGGCACAACCCTACTCGCTAATACGGCTCACTAACAAGAAGTAAAACAGAACTAACAAATCGTTATAGCTCAATGGGAAGGCTAAGGTTGTGTTTGTTCACAGTTTGACGACAGAACAAGCCTGATCGACAGAACAAGCCTGATTGGAGGTAGCAAGAGTGCTCGAATTTCTGTGAAACTTTATTACTTGTGATTTAATAATTCCCTTGAAGGTATGTGGAGGATGAAAGGATTTAGCATGAAGTAGTTGGTGAGTGCCTGTAGGCTTAAAGAACACCTTAAAATCCAAAGTCCCTATACTATATGTAAATTTGGACCCTTGTATACCGTAACATCTAAAAAATCTACGCTATCAAAGCGAACAGTGGACCGGAGCTTAATGTTAGGGTCGTGTTGATTAAGAGTGGCAATGAAGAGATCAAAATCACCTCTGGAATGCTTATCAGATCTGTAAGTGGGCCGAAGGCCTGTTGTTCTCTTAATTGTCAGATAAATAAATAAATAAATATATTATGAAATTATCTTTTGGTTATTTTTATATATTTTTTTTAATTTTCGGTTATTTTAAAATGTCCTTAATTCAAGCATTTATATAGTGTAAGTAACTACTTTTCCAAGAATACAGCGAGCCAATTTGCATTGAGTAGTATATTATCTTGGTTTTAATTTTTTTTTTTCTTGTGGGGACACAAAAGGGTAAAGGGATAGCCTATCTATACACACACACACCATCGCGCACACACAAATCTGCTCTCGGCTCTTGGTCCAACTTCCCTAGCCAAGGCGAGGTCCGACGTTCCTGACAGAACTTCGTGGAAACATAAGACTTGCCTATAGGGAAGATGCTCTTGGTCGAGCTCACTCCAATGTGGCACCAGTACCGCAAATACCGCTGACACTCGTATGTAGGCTAATACCAAAATTAGAAACCTGTGTTTGCCCCCCTGGTATGAATTAAGCGAATAGATTTTTACATTGACTTTTGTGCAATATGCAATGTCGGTCATATGTGTTGTGAAACCTAGTGAGATACAACCAAATGTAGGGAATTATCAGAAAAAGTTTGAAGATAAAATCTGAATTTGAGTGATGGCCATTTTGGTTTGCGGAATTAAATTAAATGCAATCCCATAGGTTTCTTAACTGGAGGAAACTATTTTCCAAATTTGAAATATATTAAAATTATGCCATGGCTGCCATTTTGTTTTACGGACTTTGCGCACTTTAATGAAATGCAATCCTATCTAAATCTTATGTCTTATTAGTAGGAAGCTAGCTTCCAGGTTTCAAGTTAATTTGTGAAGTTGGTCTCAAAATTATCATATTCACAACACATATACATAAATATTGTAAAATAATGCATTGGCAGTCTTTTTTTTTTACAAAATTTGATGAAATCCAATCCCATTTGTTGTTTTTATAAGAGGAGAATATATTTCAAGTTAATCCGAGAATTTATTGCTGTTATCGTGTTAACAACATATACAGATATCATTATTTTAAAATGATACATTGGCAGCCATTTTGTTTTACAGAATTTGATGAAACCCAATCCCATTTGTTGTCTGAATAAGAGGAGAGTATATTTCAAGTTTCAAGTTACTCCGAGAATTTTTTGCAGAGTTATCGTGTTAACAACATATGCAGATATGATTGTTGAAAAATTATGCTATGGCGGCCATTTTGTTTTACGGGATTTGATGAAATTCAATCCGATCTATTGTCTTAATGACAGGATGCTGTCTTCAAAGTTTAACGTTAATACGTGAATTTATTGTCTACCTATTGTATTCACAACACATACAGGCATGAATATTCTAAAATTGTTTAAAATGGCCATGTGTTCACAACACATACATACACGAATATGCTAAATTGTGTAATAACGACTATTTCGTATATAATGGAAGTTGGTGAAATGCAATACCATCCGTCGTCTTAACAGGGGGAAGCTACATGTATACCTACCAAGTTTAAAGCTAATCGCTGAATTTGTTTCCAAGCTAGTGTGTTCACAAACATTTGCGACGGACGGACGGAATAAAGCCGAGTAGCATTTCTAAGTCCCCTCCCCACAAAAGTTGTGTGCACTTTTCCAGGTTGTCTGACCTTTGGCCAGATTTTATCAAGACTTGGCGCCTACTAAACCACTGACAGTAAGGTCACTCTTCTTCCACATATGTATTACAGTAAATACACTGCATAAGAACAAACCGATATATTTAGGCGGATGAATTGCGTTTCGTCTTTTGTGATATGCGTAGGCATGGTCATCGCATATACAACAAAAGTTTTGTTGGGTTTATATTACGAAATCAGGCCAACGATAATGAATTAATTATGTGTTAAAGAAAACAGCGAAACATATAGGTTAAGTATTCCTATTCCATTTATATTAGAACGCCTGGCTTACATAATCTTCTCGAGGCAAGGCGGAAAAAGAAGATTGTCACATTAAGCCTCTCTTCCTTTCTTACCTTGCCTCCATAGGCAATAAAACGGGAGTTAGCTAGAGTTTACAACGGCCGCTTTCGGATGACTTCTCTTTACTCTACCCAATAAGATTAGGGCTTTCTTAGAATAAGAAAGAGGCAGTGTAAACACGAGATAACAAGTAAGCGAAACATGGAATATACATGCGCGACCTTCCCATTAACGAGTCCTGGTGTCATCACAGACATGTCATTTGGCAGTGGCGCCACGCTTGTTTGTTGTGGACTTTGATGTGTTAACCACTTTTTGATTGGGCTGCTTGTTTCTACCATAGTCCAATTAAATTTGTGCAACGTTTTTTCCATCGAATTACAGCAAGGGATAGTAATGTGGAAGTCTCATCTTACACATACTGACCCTTGTATAGGAAGATGGGCTTACATCCGAGTTCGATAAATGGATCGTGAGTCCCTTTATAAAATGTTTCATTTAAACCCAAGTAACCAAACACTGACTATTATATACCGTTTTAAAACCTAAAACAGCGACATAAATTTGTATACATGTACATTGATTTCATTATTTAAATAGCTTTATTTCGCAAAGAACCTTTTTCTGAAATCTTATTTTCATATCAGCCGGTTTGTTAATTATAACGTCGTACTCAAGGGCATTTCACTTATATGACGACGGATTGTCCCCTTCACAGTGTTCCTTGTCTTCTTACGTTTTTACCTGGTAAAACCCACCTCCACATTGTGTGACTCACTCATGTACCTCATT
This sequence comes from Mopalia kennerleyi, assembly GCA_034783855.1. Classification (NCBI taxonomy): domain Eukaryota; kingdom Metazoa; phylum Mollusca; class Polyplacophora; order Chitonida; family Mopaliidae; genus Mopalia; species Mopalia kennerleyi. The sequence continues at coordinate 7,856 of JAVFBX010044050.1, read as the reverse complement.
TATTAATAACAGAGAAATACACCTCTAACAACTTTTATTCGTTTAATGAAGCAAGTCTGAATTGTCTTCCTCAAATTGATATCATTTATTTAACAAAGGCATTCTTGATTCTTTGCTCTTGCTAGAAACACAAGTATACACATTATCATATGTACAGATTTTAGCCCAATGAAATTCACACCAGCGATTGTTTTCGTTACCTGAATGAAAATTCACACAATGAATAGTGATTTTAGCCTTGGATTACAATATGTTTATTGTAATCCCAGTTTAAACGGAATAGAATGTATGTACATGACGATTTTTTGGCTGAAACTAACATTTTAAAAGATTTTGAATTCCAAAAATACAAGATTTATATTAAATAACATTCAGCGTCCAAGCGGTATTAGATAAATCTGATGATTTATATGAAATGAAAAATGAACACGGTAGAAAAGGGAGATAATTTACAGAGTAGCTTCCCTTATTTGATGCTTTCAGATATTTAACTTAGTACCCGGACGTATACTCGCTGCGTCGGAATGGAGTATAGGTACAAAGCTATCAGATATTCGGAACAAAAACTGTAGATGTCTTATCTTTCAGTTACAAAATCTTAACAGAGGCTATAGCGATATTCAAGCCACTTGGAAGATAAATATACAAAATAAAAGTCCAGGCGGATGCCTCATCACTACTGTTCAAGAAACAGTCCATCTCGGGTAACATTGCTGACTATCACTCTATGGACAACAAGTAATAATTGTTGACATTCGTCGGTAGGACCGCGACAGTGTGAAAGGTAAAAAAAAAATAAGAAAAATTTAATTGCCTACTGCAAACGATATTTTCTTCGCACTTCAAATGCTGCTTCAATAAACACGGTTAACCTGAACTCATATAAACAAAGTCGTACAGTTACTCATTAAGAATATACTTCTCTATGTTTTTAAATTTAAGGACATGATTCAGATCAGTTGATTGACTGGTGTTGAACGCCGCCGTCAAGATTTTTTCGCCGCAGTACACTCCAGCAGGTTTTACCCTTTTTCGCCTCAAATTTCGTCCATAACATTTCCATTTCGAAAGTTATTTCAAGGACTTAAAAATTGTGATTTTTTTCACTTAGGATTTCACATCAGGAATGCTCCAAAGACATAAATTTGTGTCACAACTAAGAAAAGGGTAACAATTGTCCATAATCAAAGTATTAGATGACCTACAGTTCCCACACTAACTCATCTATAAAAAGTGTCTATCTGTTAGTGTTTCTCCTAGAGAGAGAGAGAGTCGCAGCTGTGGTTGTTCTGCTGTCTGTAGCTCTGTCGGTTAAATTGTTACTGGCCCGGTTATCCAGAGACCCGAGTTCTAATCCCGGCCAAGGCAGGCAAAAACAATTTTCTCTACATTAAAAATTTCAAATGGTGTGAGCATCATGATTTGCTGGCAAACCAATAATTATGTTTCCCCATTGCTGGGTTCATTCTAAAGTATAATCGCTTCTACTTCCAGCGTCGAAACATTGACTCCTAATATTCATCCGGGTCATCTTGTTTTGCACTTCTTTTAATCAGTGGTCTGTGGCATACGTCGCCCCACACATTGGAGATGAATGCGCCATGTCCTGGGCATAGCGTACGAGAGTTGTCCTAGTCTCGTCCGCTTTAGAATCTCTCGCGAGAGTTTGATTGTGCTAGGTTTGGACCGTATGATTTTGCTTGGAACAGACTGCCCTTACACAGACGGCTGATTCAGAAGAAAAAAAACCCCAATAGTCAAGTACAGTTTACAAATATAAAAAAAACGTATTTATAACTGTGAAAAAAAGTAAGAATAACTGGTACTTTAAGCACTGTTAAAAACAAAACAAAAAATTCAGACAAAATACAGATATAAAATTACAATATTTCAAGTGTCAACCTGTTTGGTGCGTAGTGTACTTCAGTTTACAAGTGTATCACTTTTCACTTTTCTGAACAATACTTAGCGATTTCACGTATACATATCAGTGGTGTCCGTTATAAGGCCCTTTCAACAGATGGCGTAGGACAGTCAAATATTGTATTTCAGTTTAAGGCCTATAGTTTAACACACAAAATTTGATCTTTCGAAACTTTTGTGATACAGCATTTCTGTGAAAATGGTCACCACCTTGAAAACTTTATTACTTTCCAGCATAGCACTTCTGTTAAACCAGGCGTCTGATAATAAAATACACTATTCACCATTCTGCCACATAACGTACAAAGTAATGATATTTAACAAAAAATCCTGATTCAACATTTGTCTAAAATTTATAACTATTGTTACAAAAAATGAATATATCAGACCCAAAAAACCAGTGTGCACATTGACACACAAAGATGAAAGCCGGCATTAAACCAACAGTTTCTATGGTAACACAAGCAAAGTCAGCATCGGTTACCATAGAAAAAATGGATAACGGCAAGTCAACCATATTCACATGATCTACAGTTTCTATGGCAACCCATGATAACAAATGGAACCGTGCTATGAATGGCATAACATTAAATGGACATGTAAATTAATAGTTTTATGGTAACTATGGAGACATGATAACATATGTGGATCAGTTGTTTCTATGGTAACCCATAGTATGTCATTAAAATTTTTTAACGAATGGAAATGTGATTAGAAAATAGTTACCCTGCATATACATATACATGTACATATGGATTTGTTGGTTTGTTTGATTGGGGATTAGCTCCACACTTAAGGTCATACCACTCACGTGGTGACAGGCGTGTCCATAGGGCAAAGGAACCAGCCCTGATACCCCGGACTCTAAAGACAAGACATCACAAACAGATCAGCTTCATGTATTCTGTCAAACATATTTTTAGACCGTATTGTCATTATTCTTAGTTTGAACAGACTCTAGTTCAAAAAATTTTGCAGGTTGAAACCAGTCCGGGGTTTGAACCCACGACCCTCAGAGTTAGGCAGCGAATCGCCAGCAGTTAATGCTGGCCACCTAGAGCACTCAGCCAGCCGGCATTCCTTCTAAGTATGGCAGAAGGTCGGGTGACTGAGTGGTCTAGGTGGCCAGCATTTACTGCTGGCATTCAGTGCCTAACTCGGAGGGAAGTGGCTTCGATTCCCGGACGGGTTTCAACCTGCCAAATTTTCTGAACTAGAATCTGTTCAAACTAGGAAAGTGTTATCCCAAAATAACGAAATTACTGTTAATCTTCACTTTCTAAAAAAGACACAAAAAATATTCATATTTTTAGACGACAGAATGCTTCACATGTAGTCAGTTAACAAGCAAAAAAAACTATATACATGTATTAACATGATTGTTTTGTTTGTGGAACTCAAGTCACTCTACTAATAATTTCATACCTACAGTTTCTTCACAGTTACAAATTAAAACTGTTTTCACTTAAAGAATTTATAAGATGTGAGTGGTTTCGTTTTGTTGAAAACTTCAAATTAAAGAAATGAATTGATCAGACAGAAAACACTGTGAACTGCCTGCGTGAGATACAAGTCGACTACTGTACTACCTTAAAAAAAACAAAATTCAATAGCTTTCCTACGAGTAGAAAACAGCAAATATTGGAAATATTCTTACGTTTTTTTATTTATTTCTGAGGAGAGCAGCGATTGATTAATTGATTGATTAATAGGTGTTTACGCCGTGCTTAAGGGTATTTCACTTATATGACGGAGGTGTATTCCAACAATAATTGACACTAGCACAACTAAGATGTGAAGCATTTCCATAATGTTCAAAAGGTAATTTTCTTCTATTGCTAGCAGAGCAGCGAAGTTGATCAATTGATTGGAGTATAATAACGTTTAACACAGACTCAAGGGTATTTCACTTGTCTGATTGATTATAATGTACAGTATTTCAACGTCAAACAGCTGTTTATCGTTTTGATTGAAACTAACAAATTGGAACTAAACTCAGTAGTTTAGTTCCAATTAAAGTTCCAAATGTCATTATTGCTGTGGGAAATAATGACATTGGCCACAGTCTTACATGTTATGTCCCAAAATTAGAGTGTCCCAACTGCTACATGTAGAAGTCTGATGCACAAACGATCTCTGGAATGAGCTAAAAACGCAGTATCCGATAGATTAAGAAGTTGTTATCCATACCAAGTCTTTCCATGATTTACTGATGCACAAAGTCAAGAACTCTGTAATAGTGTGTTTACAGTCAGATCGGGAAAAAAACAAGTAAACAATTTTCTTAAAAAACATGATTTTGGAGAAGAAAACTGTCAACATTTTCACACAATGCTACAATCTTGTCTCAATCTACCACTGATTGCACCATTAACCTTAGTTTATATTATCATTTTGCTTTACAAAAAAACTTCAAAAAATCATATAGCAATGTTACTTACTAGTAATAATATAAACTTTTGAAATGAGCGATGTTAATGATATTGCTACATTTACATCAAAATCTGAAGAAAACCCATGAGATTTGTAAAAAGAAAAATGGTATATGTATTAAATGTTTTTTAATCACTATCCACTTCAGTCAATGAAGATTTTTTCCGTTTCTTAGACTGGGGCCTAATATCTTCATCTTCGCTAGAAACTTCTGTACTCTCTCCACTGTCTTCTAGAAGTGCTTTTTTAGCCTTTGTGTTGTGTTTGGGGCTTGAGTTCATCGAAGCTTTGCGGCCTCCCCGAAGAACGCGTGTTGTGCGCATGTCGTCCATATCCTCTGCCAGAGCGAGCAAGTCTGAGAATTTTGTCTTTTGAGTTTCACTGGCAGAGTTTTGAACCTGTTGCAGTGCGTGCTGAATTTGTTCGTTGTTTAAAAAGGAAGCATTTTTACAGACCTGCCTCATGTGGTCTAAGTGAGAGAGAATCTGGTCAACAGACGGATGATCCTTTTTAGCCGAATGGCTGACGCGTTGTCTTTTTTTGGGAGTTGTATGGACTTTTGTAAGCTGATTATGGAGGATTTCTGCTAATCTGTCCTCGTACTCCTGAGCCCAGTACTTCAACACGGACACTGTGAACAGATCCTGTTTCTTACAGTCCCTGGTAAGCAAAGACCTAAGAACATCCGTACTCGGGCAGTCTTGTTTCAGAAGCACCATTAGACTAGTCAAAGCTTCTGCGTGAGAGAGGAAATCAAGCTTTGGCAGAATGGGCATGATATGTTCTATGGGTATGTTATGAGCTGAAATCAGTTGCCACAGAAAGTACTGTTCTAAGGTCTCCCACTCAAGGCTGGCATTGAGCACAGAGAGGAATGAATCTTTCCTGAATAAGATCAAGTGTCCTTGTAGTATATGACAGATCAAGTCCTGTAATTGAGTTCCATCGATACTCGACACAATCATGTACAATAGTTCCGAGTTTCCGATGGCAATACTTGGGAATTGTGTGTATATATCTGGCAGGAGAAACGTAAAAAGGCGCACATCATCTTCCTGGCACAGTTTCAAATCCTGCATCAGGAAGGACTCTGTATCTTTGTCAAGGCTTTGGCAAAAGTCTTTGTACGTTGACATTTTGTCATCGTTACCCTTACACACTTTGAGAAAATATAACAAATGGTAACCAATTTTGGGCTGCTTGGCATACATATCTCCTATCAATTGCAAAAGTGGTTGACTGCTTGGGTCTTCCGTAGCCATTGCAGCCAAGTTTCGAAACATCACAAAAAGCGGTGCACCAATTGAATCTTCAATAGTTTCATCATTGATGTTCATTGGCAGTAAGTTGTTGTTGAACTGCCCTAAGAAGAGTTGGTTTAAGCACTGAGATAAATTATTGGAATCCTCTCCATCGAATTCCTCGTCTTGGATAACAGCCTGTACCAGACGATCCATGATTTCACATTGATTCGCCTGATCTTCCTCATCCTGAAGCTGGATCACCTGCTCCTTGATCTCTCCTCGGAGTTGCTGGAGAAACTCTCCCAGATCTACAGTCTCTGGAAGACCTGGCAGTTCAATTGGCTTGAATTGACCGCCTGTTTCCTGCTTCAGCTTGTCCAATGGGATGTCATCCTCATCATCACTGAATGTCCCTTCCAGCGGCGACAAGTTGTTTTGATCATGGACGTGATTCGCTGATGGAGGTTCTATGACCAAATCGATGGGATCTTTTGTGGGCGGCTGAACCCCAGAATTAACATCGGGTGGAGGCTCCTTGGCTTCAGCCGAACAGAAGCGGCTGAAATTTTCCTTGATGAGACCTCGCAGGTCACGATCCAACTTGGGGTTATCAAAAAGAGGGGAAAGGGATTGTAAAACACGTTTCTCCAAAATGGCTGTCAAAGAGGAAAAGATGCCTTGCTTCACAAGGTCCGACATGCCAGGATAAAAATTAGACATAATGCGACACAAAAAGTCCAATAGTGTAGCTGTAATGGCTGGATGTGGTCGCATGGAATGGTACATCACCAAGATGGCAGGTTCTATGTTCATGATACTGTCCTTCTCCTTTTCAAACAAAAGCCAGTCGTAGAAAAGTGCAAGCTTAGCGCTTGATGCTGCAACATTTGAGGTACATGTTGTCAAAAGCCATCCAATGACCGCCCACCTGGGGATGATATCAGAGCACAAAAGTTCGTTAGATGGATGAAAAACAGCACAAATGTATCTGATGATATCGCAACGAAGCGACTGACTCTCCGGTGTTGAAAGATACTGCCTTTGAAACCAATCCTGATAGCGCTTCTGCTGTCCAAATCTTACCTTAGTAATCAGAAATATTAGTTTATTTTCCATATCAGGTGTCAAACGAGAAACCAAAAACTTCCTTGACGTTCTCAACCGAAGCAATTGTTGTACCCCAATAAACTGTGGATTGATGGTAGTAGGGTTCAACATAATTTCTTTCCAAAGGGCTTCGAACTCAGAGATTCTAGCAACACTTTGTAAGAGACGCACTAAGTCGCGCCCAATCACAATACAATCTGTCCACCTCTCTCTGATGAGAGTTACACAAAACTCGCTCTCTCGCTGACGAAGGACACCTAGGTTTGGGGTTCCATGATCTGTTATCACTCTTAGGAAAGTGTACACAACTGTAGGAATAAGACCACTGTATTTATCAAGCCATGTGCGATTTTCTGTGAACATATCAAGCATAGCTTCTGCTAACCAGACATTCTTCTGTGTAATGTCTCCGCCAGCTACTTGTCGCAACAAAGAATGACAGACGCTATCCGCATTTGTCACAGTGTTTTTAAGAAGCTCTGAGCAAAACCAAACAACCTGGCGCCTTGTTGAATCTAAGAGTTTTTGCCATTTTTCAAAAATGAGCTGATTGGTGCGTAGGAGCACCACACTAAACATGTCCCTGCTTACAAGAGTTAGGTCCCTGTAATTTCTGGATGCACCTTTTGGATCAGTAAGAATACCGAAAAGTAATCCCAGAGTTGTCTCCTCATGGAACTGTGGTGCCTTCGAAGCGTAGCTATTTAGGGCATCATTCGCTTCCCGCTCAGAAATCCCTGTTATCATATTCACCACGGTATTATAATGCCTCTCCAAGCGATCATCCAGTTCATCTTTAGGGTCTAATAAAGTCATTTGCATCAACTTAGACGTTGCAGATTTATTCTGCTCCATTATGGTTGATCTTTTTCAGTGCGCCTTCATAAAATGTTACTCCATTATTGAATTAATGTCTGTTTTCAGTATTTGTTCACATCACATGATCTTGTCCTATGGCTGTTCCTTATTCTGAAACATTTCATAAACAAATGTAGTTTAGGCAAGAATATGAACCAAATTTCTAGCAAAAGACGAGATTGTTTGTTGGTTTGATTGGAGTTTAATTCTATACTTAAAGGTCTTCCCAAATGGGTTTTAAATCAGATTTAAAATGACTCAATTCCAAAGATAATATTGTCAACTAATTTT
>JAVFBX010043939.1:0-17498 GCA_034783855.1 Mopalia kennerleyi | reverse complement strand
TGCTAGGCCGCATATGGCACGTTTAACAGTGGAATACCTAGAGGATGAGAACATTAATGTGTAACCATGGCCATCAAGATCGACAGATCTTAACCCTATTGAGCATCTTTGGGACGAACTGGACAGACGTTTACATTTCATTTGTCTCTTAACATTCAGCTGTGTTGTACCACGGTACTGACCAAAATGTTTAATTCATTAAGATCAACCGGATCATAGAGAAAAAGGTCAGGTTTCCATTGCCAAACTCTCCGCGGGGAATTCTGATGTTTTCTAAACCCGTTTGCTTTACAAAAAACCCACTGTGTGTTTTTGTTTCTGATGCTAAGATCTGAGCACCAATTCTACAAGGGAATTCTACTGGGAGGGTTATGTTAGGGATGTATCTATTGTCCCACAGTCTTTTCATTAGAAAATAAAACGAATAAATAAAAAAGTAATAGTTTAGCAGACGATTCCATCAGATTTCTGCCAGATATGGTAATAAAAATGCTTTTCTCGATCTGGCCATAAAAATGTTCCCAATTTCATGAGATAATCTTTCATCGAAGGCTGATGTGTCCCAGGACTAACGTACAGGGAATAAAACATTATATTGTCGATTGTTATATACCAGACCAACAATCACAAATTGACAATCCGGATTAATGCCAACAAATGGAACCAAAAAAAAATGGCGAAGGCAATGACTGACTTAATGGTATAAACATAATTGATATATTTTTTCTTGATTTGTAGCACAGTACACGTACATAGATGATATTCATATTTTAATATAAAACTTGATTAGATATTGAAATCCACCGCATGTCCATGTTGGGTAACAATGTAATGTCCTTTGTCAGATAAAATCTTTGTAAACAAATGTAATTGGCGCTTGTAAATATAACGTTTGCCAGTGAGCTTCCTTCCATCCGAACATTTTTTACACTATACGGTTAACCAACTAATCTACAACATTATTGAGTGTGGATCGGCTTTGTCATACGGATTAATTGACGGTGACTCTGTAAAGGATGAGAGCTTAAATGGGTGTCTCATATCGATCCTGACATAAAATAAATGATGGCACGGTATTTTTTTCTTGTTGAAATTGGATAACAAAACTTTGAGTTTAAAGCAAAAATTAAATATTAATTTGGTTAGATAAACAGCTAAGATAAACTGTTACGACAGACAGGACACATTGGCTTGGCCGTGAAAAAGTCAAGAACAATTCCCGAGAGTTAGCGGATGGTACCAGTTAATTTACACAGACAGTAAACTCTTGAATCCAATAAAAACAAACTGAAATTAGCTGATTCAACATTTACACATTTAATCATCTCTGTGTGTGATAGTCTCTAGAGAATTTAATACAAACAATCTTACTTCATTTTAATTCCTTCAATAAAAATTACAATAACTAGTGTCAGTATGGAAATCATTAGGACTCAGTAGCTAAAGTAGAGCACAGTAAAAGCTTGATCGAACAAATTCAGGTGATAGAAAAGTGATAAACTTAACATTTACACTGACTGTCATCCCTAGAATCATAGAATCAGCACAGCTAAAACAACTTCACTTTACACGGTAAGGGCTATCCAATTGCTGGCTGGTGACCACTACCATCTCTAACCGATTTCTGGGGAGATCTTCCTGTAACTAATGCTGCCTTCTCCTTTCAATCTTTAATTTGTTTTATGCCACAAAAGTCTCGTTATAAGCTATACGAACTGAAAGGAATTGTGTGGATAACGAATTGGTAAGATCCAGTTCAGGAGCCTGGCGTCATTCCAGTTTCCATTAGCCGTGAAGATGTGACGAACAATTCCCGAGTTTTGACGGAATGCATCAGAAACATAAACACGCAGTGGGTTTTCTTTGAAACAAACGGCTGTAGAAAACATCAGAATTCCCCGCGGAGAGTTTGGTAATGGAAACCTGACCTTTTTCTCTATGATCCGGTTGATCTTAATGAATTAAGCATTTTGGTCAGTACCGTGGTAAGACACAGCTGAATGTTAAGAGACAAATGAAATGCGTAGAGAAAGAAGATGCTATAAAGTCTGGTCTAATCTGGTTGGATACGACTGCTTGTTTCTAACTAGCTCCATGGAGACTTTTCCTGTCTCCAATGCAACAAGAATTGTTTTATGCCACTCAGATCTCATTACAAGCTAGAAACAGGCGGAATTGCATGGATTGAGAATTTGTGAGATTCAATTTCCAATATCTAAATAATTTATCCCTGGCGTCGTTTTGGCTTCAATTGGCCGTGAAAAAGTAAAGAACAATTCCCGAGAGTTAGCGGATGGTACAAGTTAAATTAAACAGACAGTAAACTCTTGAATCCAATAAAAACAATCTGTAATTGGCTGATGCAACATTTACACATTTTATAGCCTCTCGCTATCATATTGCTGGCTGGTGACCACTACCATTTCTAACCGATTTCTGGGGAGATCTTCCTGTAACTAATGCTGCCTTCTCCTTTCAATGTTTTATTTGTTTTAAGTCACCAAAGTCTTGTTACAAGCTACACAGACTGAAGGGAATTGTGTGAATTGCAAATTGGTAAGATTCAATTCAAGAGCCAGGTGTCATTCCAGTTTCCTTTAGCCGTGAAGATGTGACGAACAATCCCCGAGCTTTGACGGAATGATACATGTTAATTTACACACACATTAAGATCCTGAATCCCGTTAAAAACAGACATTAGTTGGCTGATATCACATTTATACATTTAATAAATTCGACATCACAATCGCTAGAGAATTCCCAGCAACAAACGAATTGTTATTGCATTAAGGGACAAATAAGAAGGGTAAGGGTATATTATAGCATTACAAATGATAGAGCAGATATAAATTTAATATCAAGATTTCTACACAATTTGGACGAAACCAAAATTTGAACAAGAAGAATAGTTGTATCGGAGTGAAATTGACCAATCAATTGTCTATCAATGGATTACAGGACATCAAGATACAATTCGTCTTGTTTCTTGTGTATAACCTCTATAAACAATTATTCCACCTAACCTTCGCGATCCATTCAGAATAATGCCAATCAAATGTCTAAACGGAAACAAATTTCTCAAAGCCATTGATACCATTACAAGAAGAACAGTAGACCGTATCTCCATTGGCCAGATGCCATGATCGATATCAGCCCTGGGAGCCTGTCTACCTATGTAAGCTCTCTTCTCGTCAAAGAAACTCCCTAATTTAATGTTTATTACACAGAAGTATAGTGCCTATTATCAGCCACGTGGTATCATATATATTATAAGACTTTGTAGTTTTGTTGACTTTGTATAAATACTGTATGAAATATTGCTCTGAATATGTAATATTCAATACTAAAATATAAAACTTAGAAACTCTGCACCGACCTCGTTCTATCAAACGAAAACACGGTGCTGCTGTGTATTGAAATACTTAAATCCTTCTGACTGTTGACATGCAGCGCATTTATATAATCCTTAAATTTGTTCCGGCCTATATGTTGTTTTGATATATTACCATCGGCGGTCTTATGTTTCGAGTCTCTCCAGGTTATAATAATGTCTCTATGATTGACATAAATTGGGTTTCCTGGAAATGCATTTATTCTTTCGATTGAAGATTATTTGCTCAAATTGAGACAGTCTTTATGACCAGCTCTGATAAAGAAATCTGATGGAATTGTCTGGCAAAATATCACGTGACTTATACGTTTAATTTGAGCAGGCTATAGGGTTTAATACATATCAATCGGCTCTTCAAAGCTGGAATTTAAAACTATACATTCATACTGTAGTTTATTTACAAAGCAAAAATATAAATCACGACCTATAATTAAATATTAACTCAGTTCATTTAGCGTCGAAATCTATTTAATGTTTCTGAACATTTGATTAATTTGAAAGTATTTTCCAATAAGGGCGAAAAATATACATAGAAAAACGCGGAGAAAAAACGCTGAAATAAAATGCCCATGGAAGGCAGAACATGAGCTGTTCTAACCCTAGGTCCCTTTTACCTTTGTTTAAGGGTAGTTTGTTTCAAACTCAGTTATTTTGTAGTTTCTTAGCAATAGAGGAACATTATTTGCCCAGTTAGTATTCCAGTATCCTGATTCAATGATGTAAGTAATATTATTTCAGCCGTTTCATGCCCCCAGCCTCGCAGTGTCATAAACATGTCCGCGATCTACGTGTGTCCTGCAATCAAGTATTGTCATTTCATGTATCTACCCTAACGTGGAATCGTTAAAAAAACAACGGAGTCGATCCAACACTGTACATGTTTTATTTTTTAAGACCGCAATATTATACCATGACTGGATGAAACAATCCACCAGATTACAGACTAGACGTGAAGCTGTAGAAATCAAAGGCTGAGTTTACAAATGCGAGCAGCTCTAATACAATATTCTCGATGGAATTAACATGTAACTTGTGAGGTGGTCAGATCTCAACATCTGTAACAAAATCTCAAAATTCCCAGAAACACAGGTCGATAGAAAACATCAGAATTCCTTGCCAAAGGTTAAGTAATGAAAACATGATATGTAACTCCAGGTTGATGTTTCCGTGAATGGATTACGCATTTAGAACAGTTCCCAGATAAGACAGAGTTGGATATTATATAAAGACAAAATAAATGGAGAATAAAGATACTGTAAATATCAGTCGATGGTGGTTGGAATCGTGCTGTACATATTTTATTTTTTAAGACCGCAATATTATATCATGTCTGGACGAAACAATTCACCAGATTACAGTCAGATGTGAATCTCTAGAAATCAAAGGCCTGTTTTACAAATGCTAGCAGATCTAATAGAATATTCCAGATGGAATTAACATGTAACTTGTGAGGTGGTTAGCAACAAAATCTCCCCAACAAAATTCCCCAGAAACACATGTCCATAGAAAACATCAAAATTTCCTGTCCAGGGTTTAATAACGAAAACATTACCTGTAACTCCACGATGCTGTTGCTGTGAATGGATTACGCATTTACGACAGTCCCCAGATACGACAGAGTTGAATATTGTAGAGAAAAATGAAATGCTTGGAGAATAAAGATACTGTAAAGAGCAGTCGATGGCTGTTGGAGACCACTGCTCGCGTCTAACTTGATCCGTGGAGAATTGTCCTGTCACTAATGCTACTGGCTGTTTACAATGTTGAGTTTGTTTTATATCATCTAGATCTCGTTACAACCTAAAAGAAAACAGAATCGTGCGTATTAAGGTTTGTTGAGATTCAATTCCTATTAATTTGGTACTATTTTCCTGGCGTCTTTCCGGTCTCCATTAGGTAAAGATGAGACGAACAATACCCGGGAGTGAACAGAAAGATAAATGTTAAATTACATTGACAATGAGCTCTAGAATCCTATAAAAACGTTCAATAATTCCGCATTTATATATTTGATCCTCTCTACGTGATAGTATCAAGAGAATTATAAAGAAACCCTCATTGTCCATTTGAATTCGTTCAATAAAAAAGAGAAATCCAACTGTCTGTATGAAAATACGTTAGGTCTCAGCACGGTTAAAACAACTAAACAGACCGATCAGTGCTTACCTGTAATATAATGCCAAACCAATACGCGAGACGTAAGGTGTCAAAATTATAACTGTAAACCAGTTTTTAACGTTAACTTCCACCTTCATGTGACAGGATGTAAGGTTATTGGCAAGCGTTGTAAGCACATGAGAATGACCGTTATAGTAAAAAGAGCAATATCTGAATAGTATTAGTTATTGACGTTTTTCGAAGGGTATACGGACTTTTATGACAGTCCTGCAAACTCGTACGCCCTGAGCCGCAGGCAAAGCCAGTATGTGCCATTTTATTCACTTAGAAAACACCCGATCCGCACGTTATTAACAGCTTCGAGCTCACTTTTATAACAAATTATTCCCCGCTTCAAACAAGGACAAATAACAGGCCGTATGCTGCAGGGCCTCTCAGAGACAAACAATCACCGCTTTAATCTTTAAATGTAAATTAAGACTCCCGCCAATCGTCATCGTGATAGGTAACTGAGAAATAAATATAGACTTGAGCGTTGCTTAGTGGAACAAGGTTAGTCTAAAGTATTCTTCCAAATGAGTTGCTGCATATTTCAATCGGCCATATCACCTTTTCAAACAGCTACAGCGAGCAGGTGACTATTTAGGTTGTCACAAAAATTAATACTGTATATTACGTTTAGAGCTTCCAGTTGAGATTGTTTGTCTGTGAAAGGCCATGCGGCCCACGGCCTGAATTGTTTGAAGCGGGTATTAATTTGTAATAGAAGTGAGCTCGACGTAAATAACGTGCGGATCGAGTGTAGAAAACCATAAGAAAAAAGGATAGGCCTACGATCTTTGTTTACGTTTCGGGTTACCTCCCGTGACGACTAGCGCTGCCATGACAACGCAGCTTCCAGCCACACCGAAAGTGCCAATGACGCTTCAAAAAATGGCCGCCAAAATATGTTTCTGGCATAATAGCGTCAATAAAAATGAGCGATTGTAAAGCCCCCCCGCAAATTGACGAATCACAACACAAAAAATTTGGTTGACAGATAACATTTCTCTCTCTTTTTTACTATACAATAATTAAAAATAAATTAAACTCATGTAGCACTGAGAAACTATGGACTAGCCTCGTTCTGCCAACCAAAATCAGAGTATTGCCTTGTATTGGGATACGTCAATCCTAAAAAAACTGTGATCATATAGCTAGTTCATATACTTTCAATAATATATGTTGACAGAAGCCATGGTTCATTTAGTTACCATCATTGGTTGAATGAATTACAGCAACTGTCCATTATATGGCCAGCCACACACTATGTTCTAGAATCCTAATCAACATTCAATTTACCGCACAAAACAAGCTAGACTTATTGATGTCATTAGATATATGAAGGAAGTTTTCTCGTCAGTTCTCAGGTCTCGGTGGAGTTTTTATGTGGTTTCCTACTATTTTGCCGCCCGCACATAATGTGACCTAAGTAAACAATGCTTGTATTGTTGGTATCCTTAATGCCGTTGTCTCATGTTGATATCATTATAACAAGCCTCGTTGACTGTACTTTGAATCTTTGGTTTTCTTTCAAACTGGGTATTTGGTTTTGTTGATTTAGTACACTAGACATTTCCAGCGGCAGTATCACATTTTGATTTTCTCGATATTACAATAGTTTGTTTGTGATTGAGATAAATTACTGTAAAATACTCTTTTTTTTACGATTCATCATTAGTTGGTCAAACTGGTAGCTTCTTTATGTCCAGCTCTGACAGAAATCCGACGAAACAAAATTATTAGTTTATTTATTCATCTGCGTACAAAAGGACAGACTCACTAATTATCAACAGCAAGAGGTTCTTTCAAGTTGGAATTTAAAATTCCATTCAAAATATAGTTTGCAAAACGTAAATAGAAAATCGCGATTTACAAGTTAATTTTCAAACAGTATATATTGCTCCTAAAACTGCTCAATATGTATAATGGTTTGCTCGTTTTTAAAGTATCGTGATTTTCCAGTTTGAACGACAAACATACACAACATATGCTGACTCCACTGCGACCGCCATGAAATTAAGACTATCCCGAGACAAGGTGGAAAAGAAGATCGTCACCTCTATTCCTTTCTTACCTTGCCTCCATAGGTGATAAACCCTGAGTTAGCTAGAGTTTACAACAGCTCCTTTCGGATGACCTCTCCTGACTCTACCCAATCAGATTATGGCTTACTTAGAATAAGCAAGAGGCGGTCTAAACACAAGATAACAAGTTGGCGAAACATATACATGTAATATACATTCACGATCTTAGTCTCATTAATGAGTCCTGACATCATCACAGACATGTTAATTGGCAGTGGCGCCACGTTTGTCTGTTGTAGACTGATGTGTAAACGGCTTTTTTTGTAGGGCTACTTGTTTCTACGATAGTCCAATTAAATTTTTGACACGTTTTTCCATCGAATTACCGCAAGGGATAGCAATGTGGAAGTCTCGTCTTACACTTACTGACCCTTGCATAGGAAGATGATGGAAGGCAGAACAAGAGCTTACGATAAAACTTCAGGTCTCCTTATCACATTTCCCTGTGTCAAAGTGTGGTTTGTTTCAAACTTAATCATGCTGTCGTTACGTCGCAGTGGAGGAACATTAACTTTCTCATTAAACATCAAAGCAGAATGCATTTTAAAGTTGCATTTATAATAGTGTAACCATCGCAGCATGTTAAAGTGTAGTTTGTTTCAAACTTAATCTTGCTGTCGTTACATCGCAATCGAGGAACATTAATTGTTTAATATTACATCAAAGCAGAATACTTCACATTTTAAGTTGCGTTTATAATAGTGTAACCATCACGCCCCTGTGCACTGAGTGAACTCCATAAAGGACGGCGCTAACCACTCATTAATCAGTCGACCACTCATCTAGACATCACAAAACACGCACAAATGTTACACGTTGATTTATAAGAAATGTACTCGGTCATCCAAACATGCTATAACATCTTTAGATGCGTGAGATAAAATCAATGTCTATCCTCTGTCCCACTCCATTAACAGATTGTCTTCAGCGTCGCTTATGTTGTATTGCATTTAGAGTTCCTGGTTCAATCCTTATGTGTTAAAATATGGTGTATTTAATATTATATCGGCTGTTTAGGTACTGAGCCTTGCGATGTCATTAACATGTCATCCATCTACGTGTGTGCCATAATCGTGTATTGTGTACCGATTTAGCCGTTTCATGTCCGGTGCCTTGCGGTGGCATTAACATGTCTTCCATCTACGTCTGTTCCATAACCGTGTAGATCGACACTGTACATGGATGGACTAACTAGTCTTTTATTGTTTCTACGATTGAGATGTTATATCATTCGACTGGACGAAACAATTCACCAAATTACAGACTCGGTCAGACGTGACAATAAAAACCAAAGGCTGTGTTCGGAAAAGGTACACGTCTCTAATACAACGTTCCCGGTGGGATTTACTGGAAAGATTGGTGATCAGAAATTAACATTGGTAACAAAAACACACTGTTGTCGTTTTTTCGATAAACAAAATGCTTTGGAAATCATCAGAATGCCTTGAGTAGAGTTTCGTTACGGAAACCTGACTTGTATCTCTAGGATCCTGTTGATGTTAATGGATTAGGATCCTGGACAGTCCCGAGATACGTAACAGGTGAAAATTAAGACACAAATTAAATGCGTGGAGAATGAAGATGCTGTAACATGGTGATTGGAGACCACTGCTCGCTTCCAACTTGATCCGAGGAGAATTTTCCTCTTGCTTATGCTGCCAGCTGTTTCTTGTGTTGAATTTGATTTATTTTATCCAGAACTCCTTACTGTAGAGAGTATTCCCAATAATTTTTTACTCTTTCCCTGTCGTCATTCCGCCTTCCATTAGCCGTGGAAAAGTGACAAACATTTCCCGAGAGTTAACAGAATGGAACATGCTAATTTACACAATGAATTCCTGAATCCTGTAAAAACAAACAGTTATTGGCTGATTTATATCGTCTCAGCGGAATGCCGAAGAAACCCGTACTATATAATAACATCAAGAAAAAAAGTAAAATTATACAGGTGACTGTTTGGAAATATGTTAGACGAGGACAGAGCTTATTATTTGGACAGTCTAACTTAAGCAGCAATAAACACACCGTTATTGTGTAGATAACATTCAGTTAGAAACAACAAACATTATCAATAACTTTTAATCCTGGTAAATTGGAACTTCACACATGGTGCTTTTTATCCTGATCAAGTTATCTTTTATCTTGAAATTGAAGTAGACCTATATATACATGTATAAAAGAGTATTATTACAGTGCGCAGATTCTTCTGAAAACAAAATTGCTGTGCCCGATAACTCCTACCCAATATGCTTAACTATTTAATCCTTTAAACTACAATATTGTACCGGTGTATTCCTATGAGTCTTCGTTTAAAATATCAAATGGCTACCTAGGCTATTAGGTTAACCAATATTGAGTTTAAGTTACAATGGTGTACGCTTATACAACAGCTCTTACATTACCCGATAACCAACTCAACAAATCTTGAACAAACTCATTTCCAATATCTAGTTGGTCTACACAAATGATGATTCCGACAACATGTTAAACATCAAACATTTGCAGTAAATAATCTTTGTGATGGCAAATCAGGCGTGTTTACTGTTTTGTAAAATGATCAACAATGAGCACAATAACATTTTAAAGAAAAAACATCTATGCCTTAAAAAGTTTGTACACAGTTCCGTGTACCTGTGAAATGCAGCAAGACTACATTAGAGAAACAGTGCTAACACTGGAATATAGCTTCAACATGTGGCCGCTAATTTACTCCGGATAACCGTTAATCTATTGTGTGTGTTTAGTACATTTACCGGATCCAGCTAATCGGTCCACTTAATACACTACTAACACAAGGTCTATCCGGAAACAAAGACATTCCGCTGATTGAGGCCTCCTTCAGACGGAAGACCGTATCTCAATCTGTCTGATGTCATGATCGATATCAGTCCCGGCAATACAATTCTCTATATATGCTCGAAGTCCGTCGAAGAATATCTCTAATTTCGTTTTATTGCATAAACTGTTCCACATCTGATATTTCTGTCACGGAGCTGATTATCCCATCAAATAGCTATCATAAATAATTATTTTCTAGCAAACATTAGATTCACATGTGTTAATATCTACTAAACTATTACCAATTTTATCGTGTAAAAAATCCCAACGATGTTTGTGTAGACTGGAAGAAAGCATCCCCGGTGAAATAGCCTTCTAGAATTGGTGATAAGCTCGAAGCATCAGTTACAAAAATACTCTTGGTGTTCCATAAAACAAAGGGCTATTTAAAACACGAGAATTCCACGTGGAGAAGTTGGTAATGGAAACTTGACCTGTAACTCCATAATCCTGTTGATGTTAATGAATTGAACACTGGATCGGATAAAGTCCACAGAGACACAACGTATCTCAAACAAAAGTGCGGAGAATAGAATTGATATTAAAGTGTTTTCCGTCCTGGTTGAAATCGACTTGCCTTTTTACCCTCTTCCTTGGAGAATAACACTGACGGCTGCTTCCAATTTCGAATTTATTTGATGTAATCCAGATATTGTTAGATTAAACAAAAAGGGCTGAATTGTGTGGATAAGGCTCCATAGAGATTCAATTCCTAATAATTTGTAGACCTTTACTTGGCTTTATCCCATATTCATTGTGGTGAAGATGTAACAAACACTTCCCAGAATTGTAATGTTAATTTACACAGACAAAGACACTTCTAAATCAAGTAAAAACAGACAGTTATTGGTTGAGACTACATTTAAACATTTGATCATATTTTTATGAGATTGTCTCAAGAGGATTCAAAATAAACTGGTTCTCCAATGTAATAACATCAATAAAAATGTCAGTTTGAAAAGAGTCAGCGTAGCTGGCGTTAAAAGGATATGTGATTGTCGTTTTTTGACAGTGATAAAAATAGCATCATTAGATTAACAATATTCGTTAACAAACGTTTTGAACCAATATTACGATCAGATTTCTGCGAATGTTTGTTTGCCAATGTGCCCTGTCTGTCGTAACAGTTCATCGTAGCTGTTTATCTAGCCAAATTAATATTTAATTTTTGATTTAAACTCAAAGTTTTGTAATCCAATTTCAATAATAAAAAAATACAGTGCCATGATTTGTTTTATGTCAGGATCGATATGAGACACCCATTTAGGCCCTCATCCGTTACAGAATCACCGTCGTTTAATTTATATAACAAAGCCGATCCACACCTTATAGTGTCAAAAATGTTCGGATGGAAGCTCACTGGCAAACGTTTATATTTACAAGCGCCAAATACATTTGTTTAAAAAGATTTTATCTGACAAAGGACATCACATTGTTACCCAACATGGACATGCGGTGGATTTCAATATCTAATCAAGTTTTATATCAAATATGAATATCATCATGCAAAAGAGAAAAGATATAAATTATGGTCATACCATTAAGTCAGTCCTTGCTTTTACCTTTTTTTTACAATGGATCCCTATTGACAATTTGTGATTGTTGGTCTGGTATATAACAATCGACAACATAATGTTTTATTCCCTCTACGCTAGTCCTGAGATACACCAGCTTTCCATGAAAGATTATCTCATGAAATTGGGAACATCTTTATGGCCAGATCGGGGAAAGCATTTTTATTACCACATCTGGCAGAAATCTGATGGAATTGTCTGCTGAACTTTTACTTTATTTATTTATTTATTCGTCTTATTTTCTAATATAAAAACTGTGAGAAAAAAGATGCAGCCCTAAAATAACACTCCCAGTGGAAATCCTCTTCTAGAGCTGGTGCTCAGATCTTAGCATCAGAAACAATAAACACACAGTGGGTTTTCTGTGAAACAAACGTCTGTAGAAAACATCAGAATTCCCCGCGGAGAGTTCGGTAATGGAAACCTGACCTTATTCTCCATGATCCTGTTGATCTTAATAAATTACGCATTTTGGACAGTACTGTGTACGACACAGCTGAATGCTAAGAGACAAGTGAAATGCGTGGAGAAAGAAGATGCTATAAAGTGTGGTCTAATATGGTTGGATACGACTGCTTGTTCTAGCTTGCTTCTTGGAGACTTTTCCTGTCACCAATGCAGAAAGAATTGTTTAATGCCACCCAGATCTTAATACAAGCTACACAAATGCGGAATTACGTGGATTAAGAATAGCTGAGATTAAATTTCTAGTAATTAAGTAATCTCTCCCTGGTGTGGTTTTGGCTCCCATTGGGCGTGAAAACGTAAAGAGCAATTCCCGAGAGTTAGCGGATGGTACATGTTAATTTACACAGACAGTAAACTCTTGAATCCAATGAAAGCAAACTGTAATTGGCTGATACAACATTGACACATTTAATCATCTCTGTGTGTGATAGTCTCTCGAGAATTTAATACAAACAATCTTACTTCATTTTAATTCCATCAAAGCAGAGCGTAGTAAAGTGTGATAGTACAAATTTGGGTGATATAGAACAGTGATACACGTTACATCAAGTTTTCATGTAATTTTACACTGACAGGCATCACTATAATCATCAATTCAGCACTGCTAAAACAACTTAACTTATCACAGTAAGGGCTATCCGTTTGCTGGTTGATGACCACTCCCGCTTTTAACCGATTTCTAGGGATAATATTCCTGTAACTAAGGCTGCCTTCTCTTTTCAAAGTTTAATTTCTTTTATGTCACAAAAGTCTAGTTTAAAACTACACAAAATGAAGGGAATTGTGTGGATTACGAATTGTTAAGATTCAGTTCAAGAGCCTGGCGTCATTCCAGTTTCCATTAGCCGTGACAATGTGCCGAACAATTCCCGAGTTTTAACAGAATTGAACATGTTGATTTACACAAACAATGAGCTTCTGAATTCCGTTAAAACATATATTAGTTGGCTTATGTCACATTTATACATTTAATAACATTGGCATCACAATCTCTAGAAAATTTCCAGCAACAAACGAATTTTAATTACACCAATTAAGCGACGAATCTGAAATGTAACTGTTTATTATAGTAATACGACTAGGGATAAATTATCAAGATTTCTACACGATACTACATTTTGCAAGAAGAAGAATAGTTGTATAGTAGTTAAAGAGACCTATCAATTGTCTATCAATAGATTACAGATCATCTATTTGAAATTTATCTTTTTTCTTAAGGATGACCTCGATGCACAATTATTCCACCCACCTTCTCGATCCGTTCAGAATAATGCCAATCAAATACAGAACGAAAACAAATTGTTCAAACCCGTTGAGACCCTTACAAGCCGAACAGAAGACCGTATCTCTATTGACCAGATGTCAGGATCGATATTAACTACCTCTGTAAGCTCTCTTCTCGTCACTGAAACTCCCTAATTTACTGTTTATTTCAAAACGAAGCCACATTACATGCTGTTGTCAGGGAGTTCATTAATCTTTGAATTTTAACCTTTAGCCTGCCAGGATGTATACTCACTAACGAACGTTGTAGCAATTCCCTTTTCTTAAAGAAGTATAGCGCCTATTATCAGCCACGTGGTATCATATATATTATAAGACTTTGTATTTGTGTTGACTCTTTACAGATTTCGTGTGAAATATTACTATGAATATGTAATATTCAATACTAAAATGTTAAAACTTAGAAACTCTGCACTGACCTCATTCTATCAATCGAAAACACAGTGCTGTTGTGTATTGGAATACTTCAATCCTTCCAACATAAGGTTATAATAATTGATGTGTGATGGAGAGAAATGCATTTATTCTTTCGATTGAAGATTTTTTGGCCAAAATGAGACCGTCTTTATGGCCAGCTCTGATACAAAATCTGATGGAATTGTCTGAAAAGTATCACGTGATTTACAAGTTTGATGGGCAGGTTTGAAGAGCAGGCTAGGGGATAATTCATGGCAATCGGCTCCTCAAAGCTGGAATTTAAAACTACATTCATACTGTAGTTTACAAAGTAAAAATGTAAATCACGGCATTAAATATTAAATCAGTAAATTTAGCGTCGAAATCTATTTAATGTTTTTGAACATTTGATCGATTTGAAAGTATTTTCCAATTGGGACGAAAATTATAGACAGAAAAAGGCGGAGAAAACCGCTGAATTAAAAAGCCCATGGAGGGCAGAACAAGAGCTGTTCTAGCCCTAGGTCTCTTTTCCGCTTTTTTCCTTTGTTTAAGGCCAGTGAGTTTCTAACTTATTTATGTTGTTGTTGCACTGCAATAGAGGAACATTATCATGGACGAAACAATCCACCAGATTACACACTCAGACGTGAATCTGTAGAAATCAATGGCTGAGTTTACAAATGCGAGCAGATCTAATACAATATTCCCGATGGAATTAACATGTAACTTGTGAGGTGGTCAGATCTCAACATCTGTAACAAAATCTCAAATTTGTTTTCCCAGAAACACAGGTCGACATATAACACATCAGAAATCCTTGTCGAA
This sequence comes from Mopalia kennerleyi, assembly GCA_034783855.1. Classification (NCBI taxonomy): domain Eukaryota; kingdom Metazoa; phylum Mollusca; class Polyplacophora; order Chitonida; family Mopaliidae; genus Mopalia; species Mopalia kennerleyi. The sequence goes on along the minus strand of JAVFBX010043939.1, from coordinate 2,475 downwards.
TGTTTAGTAATACCACAGAGGTGAATATTATAGAGACAAATGGAACGCATGGAGAATAAAGATACTGTAAATAGCGCTCGGTGCTCACATCTGACTTGCTCCGTGGAGAATTGTCCTGTCACTAATGCTGCAAGCTGTTTCCAATGTTGAGTTTGTTTTATATCGTCCAGATCTCGTTACAAGCTAACAGAAAACAGAATCGTGTGTATTGGGAAATTGTTTAGATTCAATTCTTATTAATTTGGTACCATTTCCCTGGCGTCTTTCCGGTCTCCATTGGGCATAAAGATGTGACGAACAATACCTGGGAGTGAGAACAGAAAGATACATGTTAAATTACATTGACAATGAGCTCTAGAATCCTGTAAAACAGACAATGATTGGCTGATTCCTACATTTATATTTGATCTGGCTACATGATAGTATCAAGAGAATTATACAGAACCCTCATACCCTCAAATGAAAAGTCTAACTGTCTGTATGAAAATATGTTAGTTCGCAGCACGGCTAAAACAATTGAACAGATCGATCAGAGCTTACCAGCATGATGGCTTTAAATCAACACGCGAGACCCACATGTAAGTTATCAAAAATATAACTGTAAACCAGTGTTAAAAGGCGTCCTCACGTTAAGTTAAAATTCTGTAATAAATATGCTCAAACCAGGTTAACGCTCCAATAGAATATGTAAATCAAACGCCTAAACCGAAACAAAGCTTTGTAATCCAATAATGTCATCTGGAGATATGTTGGGATAAATATCAGGTCTGCGAATACCATTCTCTGTCGATCAGAATCACCATTATTTGATGTTAGTAACCAATCCAATCCACTTACAATCATGCCGTCCGGGGACGAATTAACCTCCAGAGAGCCCGGATGTAAAGTCAAATAGTAACAGCACAAACAGTCCACAATTCGCAAAGGTTAATCTCGTTAACAAATAAAGGCATTGCAGGTTGTCTTTCTTCATGAACACATTCTATTGAAACAAGATTGATGGATTATCTAATATTTAACATTGAAATATATAGGGAGAAACAATGAACCATCTTCGTTTACCGTATGGTAACAATATTGGTGAACTGCCTTTCTACAAACTGTAATCCTAACACATCTGTGAAAGCCACATAGAATATTAATTCCTAATATTGTATACCTCTTTCCCTGGTGCCATCCCGGCTACCATAAGGTGCTAAGAAGGGAGTTATTCTGACACTGAGCTCGAGAATCCTACAAAAAACAGAGAGTAATAGGCTGACATCGATATGAACATCTCTAGAGGATTCCTAGTTTAACAAGTACCAATTACATCAAGTATTCTAACGATCATAACGAAACAACAAATTAAAACAACAGGAATAGTTGTATACTGAGGACTTACACTGGATATAGATCAATTACAGTGTATATGTTTACAAATCACCTTATATCTTACGTTAACCTGGACAAAACTACCCAGCATTTAGAGTAGTGCGGATGAAACGTCTTAAGGGGAACAAATTTCTCAAATCCAGTGAGGCCATAACAAGAAGAACAGACGCCCGCGTCTCCATTCCAGGATCAATATCAGCCCTGTGCAAACAATTCCCTATGTAAGCTCTTCACGTCAATGAATCTCCCTAATTTCACTTCATTACTAAACAAATCCACATGGCATCCTGTTGTCAGGCATCTTCTTATGCAAGGGTTAGTATGTGAAAGACGAGACTATCCCTTGCTGTAATTCAATGGAAAAACGTGGCAAAAATTTAATTGGACGATGATGGAAACAAGTAGCCCAATCAAAAAGTCCTTTACACATCAGTCTGCAACAAACAAGTGTGGCGCCACTGCCTATTAACATGTCTGTGATGTCGTAAGGGCTCGTTAATGGGACTAAGATCATGCATGTATATTACATGTTTCACCTACTTGTTATCTTGTGTTTAGACCGCCTCTTCTTATTCTAGGAGAGCCTCAATCTGATTGGGTAGAGTAAATAGGTAAGAAATGAATAGAGGCTTAATGGGACGATCTTCTTTTATGCCTTGCCTCGGGAAGATGGTTGTCAGGAAGCGTTAACTTCCACCTTCATGTGATCGGATGTAAGGTCATCGACATACGTTATTAGCACCTGAGAATGACCTTTATAGCAACAAGAGCAAAATCTGGATAGTATTAGTTATTGATGTTTTTCGAAGGGTGACGGTCCTGCAAACTCGTACGCCCTGAGCCGCAGGCGAAGCCAGTATGTGCGATTTTATTCAATAGAAAACACCCGACCCGCACGTCATTAAGGATACTGAGTGTTTTTACATTTTCCCGTTTTAAGTCTTAACTACTGTGAATTTTGCAACACATGTATATATATTCTGAACCGTCTTTTTCTGGAGAACAATATAAAAATATAAAAATTATTTTTTTCTGAAGCTTACGGAAATTTTTTTTTTGTATAAAATGTAAATTTTTGCTACCTCTTTTTAAAATGACTAC
>JAVFBX010043830.1:0-17500 GCA_034783855.1 Mopalia kennerleyi | reverse complement strand
GACAAACAAATAGAAAAACTTTTTATATGCAATTGGCTAATTAATTTAACTTTTCGTTCTAGGCACCGTCAAGTCTAAATTTAACCCCAAAACAGCAGTTGAACTGAATAGAGGAAACGAAGACCAAGAGACTCAGTAAAGACGCTTTCACGGATCAAATATTTAAACGTTGTCGGTAAAATGACTAAATCACATAAAATTAGCCTAAACCTTTCTTTGGCTGAAGTCGCGTGCCGGCGCCCCGCAGAGCCCATTTCATGCCTCCTTTTGCTTCTCTCGCCTCTCGTCACACATGTGCGCGTGCCTGTTTGTTATATCTCCCCCTCGAACGGCTACTCTTCGGGGCACGCGAATGATGCCCCGCCCTAAAACTCCGTTATGAAACGCTAACAAGAAGTAAAATAATACGGGGAAATAACGATCATAATTCGTGGGTCTCGTGACACTCGACAGAAGGTATGAAAAAATAAAATTATCTTCCAGCCAGTCTCCGCCCTGGTTGATTTTTCGATCGTTATTTCACAACAGCTGTCTCGCTGTTTAGAACTTGCTGGAGTGTTTGTTTCCCTGTATTTCTGTCAATATCGTGAACATCTGGTCGTGGTAGAGTAGCCTAGCCGTCATATGAACGAGAAGAAAAATTGACGGCTGTCAAACTGGTTGTAGGTTTCATCTATGTAGGTTTCCATAGATGCAACATACACGTCTGTAATCAAGGAATAGTTTACATTCTTCCAAATAATTCAACAAAAGTTTTCTCATCTATATTGGCATATTTGCGGTTCAGTAGCGATCTGTTATTGATTTTCAGATGTTAATCATTGAAATACTCGCTATTATCTGCAATTCGGCCAAAGGCGAAACACAGTCAGTATTGTATTAATAGCACTCGGCACGTGTTTCTGTTGTTCAGGTTCTGATTCGTTCTACGAAGGAGGGTTTTCAATCGAACGGCGTTTCTAAGGCAGTAGAGTCAAGTCAGCGCGGGGGAGAAAAAAGGCAGCAACTTCCCTTGCCTGTCAGTAGTGAAGCGACTTGCCCTTGGAGTGAACGGGCACCCAGCTATCGTCTTACGCATAATACAAGTCCGCTATCTACCATCGCTTCATCTTTGAGATATAGCTCTGTCTCGAGTGAGTTATCAGCTTGCACATGGAGTAGCCACACGAACCTGGAATATACCACACTTCGCTGTTAGCCTTCATACTTACCGGATTACCAAAAATGTGCATGTCAAGGCTGCTGGGTTAACCTCCCTCTATCGCCCGGTTTATTTACTGTATAGTATCTGATGCTCCCGGCCGATAAGGGTGCAGACCAGGCGGGATGAAGTCCATATCATATCTTCTGCCATCCTTTCTACTTCTCGGTAAGTTATATTTCTTTATGTTTCAGTAACAACATACGTGTAGAGTACTAGTATACATATGAAGTCTAAATAATGTTTAAACCCAGTATGTCGAGTGATCTTTTATAAATACTTGTTCAGCCTATGCCTTTTCAATATCAATATCAGGCACGTAGACATACAACACCTAGAAGTATATCTACATTATTCAAAATATGTAATAAATGTATGTAATTTAAATTATTTTATTTAAGTGCCATCCAAATTATATAGTGTGTAATGTTACGCTGCCTTTTTTAAAATAATTTAATACATATCTTTAGAGTTGCTGTATATATAATACTAAAATTTTGGTTACATATAGAACGATCTGTAACGGTGAAATCTACAAATTTGTCCTCTACCTACAAAGGAAGTCCCATCTTAGAGTATACCATCAATGCTAAAAGTACTTGAAATAATATTCTAATGTCTGACCGGTTGATTGGTGTTTAACGCCCTGCTTACGGGTGTTTCGTTAACATGTCGACGGTCTACTTCCAAAGAGTTTAATAACCATAAAGTGAGAAGAGGTATATAATTATATTGAAATACCTTGTTGGTAAATTAATGTTCCTCCATAGTGGACAATATAAATATATTTCATTTCTGCTGCTCTAGGCCAGAGGGCGTTTTATAAAGGGATATATACTGGCGCTTAATGATTCGATTGTATGCATGGCGGAAATATTGTGATGGCTGTCACAACTCACAAGTATACCCCTGTGTCGAATCCAAACAACCTGGTCTTCCTACACCGTTGTTCAAATGACCGAAGTTCCCTATCGTAGGAACCATTTGGTCAGAAAGAATTCCAATTTCTTCGATTTATTTTTCGCAAGCCTGTCTCAACCGACAGATATTTACGTAACGAAGTGCTAGCTATTGTTGATTGAGTGGTAAGTTTGGTTAACGCCTCACTTGAGGGTATTTCACTTATAATGCGGACGTGTATTCCGACAGTCGGGCACTTAAAAGGCCCACTTTCACAACCACCAATGCTGTTTTGGGGAATTAATATTTCTCTAATGTTATAATACAGTGTGAATATGGTTGAAATATATCGTCGGAAAGTCCCGTATGCTGTTGTAATAGGTTGAGCTTGATTTTAGTATAAATCCTTCCTCTCATATACATATATTTATAGAATATTACATTTGTGCATTTTTTAATTGACCATGCCTGTTTCAAATCATGTTACCAACTAAAACTACAAATACGATATGAATCAATGAAGTGTGTCGAGCATCAGGTATATGAGTGAGTCACGCTATATCGGCATATGGCTCCAGCAATCGTGGGGGTAGTTTTGATAAGGTTTCCTCCCGTTTTCCCACCCTATTTCAGGAAGGCACAGTGTGAACTGGACAATCCGTCGTCAATCGTCATATAAATGAAACACCCTTGAGTTTGATGTTAAATCCCAATCAAACAAACAAATGAACGAAGTGTCTCTTTGGAAGTGCTTATTGTCATATATATATATATATTATAAATATTATATACTAATATGTCCTCGAAACTTTCATAGATCTGAAACCGTTGACTAATTATAGGTCAGTTCGCTTCAAGTCGCCAAACAAACTATATTACGCACACAACTTTATACTATTGGTGACCAAACGTTATCAATTATTTTCTCCTTTCAATTTTTTCATTGAAGGCTATCTTCACATTGACTGAGATCCACTTTATCTCAAATACTAGTACACAAATGCGGATACAACTATTTAAACTCGCATACAAATGTAACGGTGGAGCATCCTTTTCATGCGTTGTGAATATGGACTTACGCTAGATTTGATACAGTTACGCCTTTCAAGTTAAGAAAACATATACAGTATGTGCCAGATATACAAACAGCAACGGCAAGCCTAATATAAGTTCTGATATATTGGTGTTTAACTTTGGAAGCTATTTCGTATTTTAAATTTAAATGACTTAAGCAAAGTCAAATTCCATTATTGACAACACATTTCCGCATGATTGACTCTTTTATTAGATTACCATATCAAATTGAACAGACTTCCTTTTGCCGCGCACCCATAACACTTTGGACTATTGAAAATCTTACTAAAGTTATTAATGGTTAAATTTTCTCAATGAATAAGCAGCTGGAGTTGTTATACGAAAGAGTTGACTTCTTAGGAAAAGGTTTGTTAACTTCTAACCGTGTACACGAACGGAGCATTGTTAACACATAAGCCTTTTATCACGGTTCAATCCGATGCATTATGTGGGCCGATTCGTTTCATTTGAATATTTAAAAAATAGTTTGACTGAGTTAGTTTTCGGCACAATGATATATTTTTTTCTAGCTCTAGTATATGCCTTTATGACTCAAATCCCATCTATGTACAAAAATCGAGGTGTGGTACATATATTTAGATACAGATGTAGAAAAGCTATTTTGGCGAGTGACAGCAAATTGAACCACGTAACATAACGTAGATAAACACATAATTTACTGCATTTTAGCGAGGGAAAAGTAATTATATTTTTACTGTCTGTTAACAAAAACATTACCTTAGTGTTAAATTATGTCGGTAAAGTCATGTTCGGTTTGTAGATTTTAAAAGAAAACACAGGGGATCGGATCATTGCGGAGCCTACCAATGTATATTCTCCTGTATACAATCGCTATAGGCAGCGTAGGCCTTTTTGCGACCGTATACTTATGTTATTTTTACTTAGCAGTGTGAGAACATTGATTTACAAAACACAATTCATATGTATGGTACTTTTAGTGTGATTATCTAATGTACATGTCACCCGCCGTCGTGTATGGGAAATATTTCACTTCTTGAGCACGGCGCTTAACTCCAATCCATCGCTAATCATATACTCTCGTACATGTATATTTTACTAGCCTTTATATTTCGCATATAATGGTGACTTGTCTCTTGTCAAATTAACATACATGTACATACACTGGAAACGCCGCATTCCTTTGTTAAATGTATATACGTATATAAGTATTGTGCAACGTAAAGGTTAAATATAAGTACTTGCCGAAATTACTTGAGACCTATGTAGCTACATGTAAGTGCATACAACATTTGAGGCAGCGCTCTGGAAATTGGTTTTCGTTTCTACAGCTTGCGAAACGTTTTGTGTTCGGGTTGGTATTTTGGGGTCTATTATACCTCTCGAATTAATTGGAAAACATTGGATACTATCGCTTAATCACAAAATAAAACAAAATCGTGATAATAGCCGTGAAAAGTTTTTATTGCGTTTGAGTGCTTCACAATTATAATTATGAAACACTTTCATTTTCGCAAGCTGTACTGTTTGAAAAGGTCGGTAAACATAATACTCGTATACGTTTAGCATAGCTGATACATTTCGTTCATCAGCCGTTATGTCAGATTTGACAGTATGGCTTCTATCAAATAAGGCCATGTTTACTGATATATTTGTGTTATCTCGTCTTTATTAGATACAATGAATCTAAAGTAAACACATTTATTGAGTTAGCAGTCGTAACATTGATCTTGTATATGGTATAACAGTGAATACAATATTACTGCCGCAGCAGCTTCTTCTTGTCCTAAAGGGCACGCGTTAAGCGATTCACCGTTTGAATGCTCACAGTGTCAATACTAGTGTTCTATAAATTAATCATGGTTGACAGGAGAATCATAATCAAAATAAACAAACAAAGACAATAGTAAACAAACGATTAAATAATTAAAACGAGCTTTTATACTGATTTACTTCTTATAATCAATATAAGTTTAAACGGCATCTTATAATCAATACAAAAACGTTGTCTTATTAGTTTAAACAGATTTTAAAATGTTTCTGATGTGTATGTTATATAAGGTTTCAGTTAAAATAGGTACTTATCCTATTTAGTTTATTTAAATAATTATAAATCGTGAGGTTTAGGTGGTTAAAATTAATTTACACTTTCTTAAAAGATCTGTTCGTTTCATGTTTTATTTTAGATGTAAAATTAGTTAAAGTTTATAAAAATTTTTAAGTGCTTTTGGTCACTTATGTTCAAATATATATCCATGAAAGCCTAAATATAGTAATATTACTGAACTTGTTGTTAGGTAGTGGTCTGAGTGTTGAACTGTTCTACATAGATTTCTATCTACATATATATTGAGTGTTTCTCTCGCAATTAATCCGCGATGTTGGGTTATTACACATCATTATTATCCTCATTACTGTAAAATCCCGTGTACTAATTACAACAAACAGGATTTAGGGTTACAGCAATTATTTCTCGCAGCAGGATATCATAAAGGTACATTAGAAATCCACAGGCGCAGGCTGTATCTTTGACCTTGTGCTCCGCCTGCACAGATACAGCGTACCCACGCCACGACCCCTTGTTAAGCCTACCCCCTCCCCCCTTCAAGCGGTACCTCAATAAACCGTCTGTCAGGTTAAAATTCTACTGATCACAGACTTCAGCAAACAGCATCTATGTTATTGAAGCACATGTCTGGCAGACAAGAATCTGACCGCTTTGGTCGGATTAAGGCCCTAAAATAAAGCACACATACACACACAAACTATTTGTTTACAATCAATAATTTGTTTCAACAAGTTAAGTAAGCCGAGTATTTTCATAGTCAGTTAAATCAGTTACTTAATCTGTAGCTTCATGGCTGAGTGAAAGCAAAACCCAAATCCTCGAATAGTAAAAAGGTGAAAATGAGAATTGAACTTAAACGGTTGGAAAACTGTCTCTACGGTTAGGCTCACCACGCCCTTTACCCGTGGGCAGGTGTTTAACAATAATGGCACCCACAGAATCGAACACAATTGAAACTTACACAGAGACCTGACCCGCATCCTATTGGGGTTTTCTCCCGAGACAAAGTCGAAGCTCACAACGGTTCTACTTCTTTATTAACACGGAGTAGACAATGGTTTTAATATTTTAAACCAACGGAAGAAACTGTTGAGAACAGTTTCGATACTCCTTTGTTGACGTTTCCTGTGGATTGTAGCTATTGTTTGGTGTGTACCGTATGTCACCGGAGATGACGTTTTAATCAGTCTTTCTCTCGAATTTTAATAACCATTTACGTTAAAAAAAACTATAATAATAAAAAATTAATAAACAAATATATAAATCTGCAAACAAGTAGATAAATATGCTCGATCTAAACGCAGTTGTTAATCGTATTGTAAACGACAAAATACATTGCTAGTTACAAATCAAATGCTGCTACAACTTACCCTGCAGAGGCAATGAAAATCATGTTTATTTGTTTGGCCAGTCGTAATTAATTTCTTTTATTTTTTGCTGGAACTATAATCCAATTTAATTCACTTGCGTTAATGTTATAATTGCATTTTGTTTTAGAAGAATGTGAAAGTCATGCGAATCTGACATTAAACTGTATCAGGTATACAGTCATGTTCCCAAGGAGGCAAACACAGGTAGCTTACAATACTCGAGCAGCCATTACGCACGTGCTTACACCTTGTTTTATTTCGATTTGAATAATCTTTATTGTGTGATAGATAAAAAAATTACATTACAAAACAAAAACAACAAAAAACCCAAACCATCATATACATCCGTGCACTTTTTGAATCAACTGTGCTACCCCCCAAACATGGTCAAGAAGTAACGGCTATTAACTAAGAATCTTACCATAAACTACATGTAAACACAAAGTTGCCATGTAAACGAAAAAGGGCCTTCGGTTAAACACTAATTAAAGATTTAAATATGCAGTTGATTGTCCTGTTGTTTATTACTATAATGAAAAGGATGACTCGTTTGTCTCTCTGAAATGGCTGACTTATACCTGACAGTGATTCTGGTAGAAATGTCTATCTGATTTCGTCTTATCTTATAAAGTCAGGCATCCAGGGTTTCATATTAAGATTACTTAAATAAACATTGATAAGAACTGATTTCTTGGACAAATGTCATAAAACAAGAGAAGCCATATTAAACCCGCACAGTGGATCGATATTTGACATATTATACTATTACTAATAACAAGATTTCTTCGAACAGATTTTCCACAAAATTAATTAAATTTCATCCTGTTTTCGGATGGGGGAAATATTAGAGCTGGGAGTTTGCCGTTATGTAGACGGAATCAATGCTGAGAGGCTTCAGTCCACTGTGGTAATCAAGGCAAAAATATAAATGGATGAACATACAAAGATCTTTTAATGCAATAAAGTGTAGAAATCGGTTGAAAGCAGTTTGTGTCAACGACAACCTGATATTAAAGAAGTAAATAACTGTAGGTGATTCCAGTCATTAAACTGTGAACCTGTAGCGGACAGGTCACGGGTTCGAATTCCGGTAAAACATTTCATCTCTGTTACTACTTAAATTATATACATTTCCACATACTTTATCGTCAGTCTGTCGCGTGGATATGGACTTATGAAAGCCAACGAATCATTTCATGTCCTCCTTAAATTCTTCGACAAAAGATCTTGAAATGATCTTAATCTCGAGTTGTTTAGGGTGATCAACATACATCTGGAGAGACAGTAATACAATAAAAAAACCTGGCATAGAACATACATATATTAATAAATAGGTTTAAATAAAACCAACCCATTAAAACCATGCAATCTAATGCCTCAAAAACATGCAATTTGTCTTTCTTAAAGTCAAAACTCCTGTCCCACTTATTCTTAGGAAGACCCTCTTATGTGAAATTAACAGGAACATATGAATGGTACCATGACTTCTGGTCACAGTGGTGTGTTACATTTTAGATTGGAATTGCAACCTGACTTCTGCACTATGTAAAACGTTATCTTTTCATTTATAAGGATATATATATTTGGACATAGAAGAACGATGTAATTTCTTTTTCTTTCAGGTCTACTGTTCATACACTCCGTTCTCTACACATGTATGCTATAGTTATTTTACTAGCTTGTCTATTTGTCCAAATTCCCATTGCTCTTCTTGGCTGCCGTTTCCTGACGAGGTCTGCCGTTACTGCAACAACTGAAATCACCGGTACACGGCTAATTTTATTTGTATTGAACGACAGCGAGTGGAACAAGGTAATCAATTTTTCTGGAGAGCTTGGTGAATCGATGAAGGCGACTACCAGACGAGTTCGTTCTCTTTGCGTAGTCGTGCCAAAACGAATGAGTAATATCGACGTCTTGTGCGGAATTACCGTTCTCGGTCTAAAACAAACAGACCATAAAACCAGGAACTTTTCACGCTCAGTCATCCGTCTGGCGTCTTGATGATACTAATTTAAAACACGCTGTAAATTTAAAGCTTGGAATCTCTTGACCGAAACAACTGCAATCAATCTTTGGTAAATGTCTGTCTGTGTTGATCAATTCCAAATGAATTGATAATATAGTTGGGACACATCGTTGATGTTTTAGTAGAATTAGATAAAATATGAATTGCTTGCAAATGTACAACTAAGGCCTAGTGCTTTACTCTATATATTTCATAGCATTGAATGGAATCATATTGTAGGAAGATTGATTCACAACGATTACTAGTATATTATTTTCAGTTCAATTGCATTCTTTTGAATCTGCCATATTTACAATATTTAAAGCGAGCTGTGCTATAAAACACACTTCTACCCCTCGGAGCTACAACATGCACTGAACTTAAATTGATTACTAATTTTCTGCCCCCCCCCCTACCCCCCCTTTCAGTCTCATACACACACAAACGAACCAGGCCGATTATCTCTATTGTTTATTTACACTTATAAGGTAGACATTACATATCCACAAATGTGCCACTCATCAATATTTAGGTAAAAAGTACCATTTGTTTGTCTAATGTGTCTAGTAGACGTATCGATAAAAACGTCTTGGAACCAGTCCACTAAATGATGATCAGTCACTCATACCCGCTTTACTAAATATTAAATCAGGCCAGATATATAACATAATTTATAGCATGACGATCAGAAATCTAGCATGATGTTTTTTATCGATCTTAGGAAATCTGTCACTGGGCACGGAAAAGCGACCATATACCATCCATGTTGTCTAGTGGATGTGCATCGTAAAACTAGATGAAATATGTTTTGCATTTTGTCTTGCGTTTTAATGTGTTACATAGACGGCTCATAGACAGGGACTAATGAGACCATTCTATAATGCTTTTACGATCCAACTCTCGACAGTATTGCTGTGTTTTAGACATCTATCTTTTTGTTAGAACATACATACATTTCGCACACGGATACAGGCATGGGATTTGAACCCACGACTGTCGAAATCAGGTATTAAATCTCCACAACAAGTCTAGTGAAAAACCTATTCCAGACTTAAGTCAGAAAGAAGGCTTGATCACGTTAAACATATACTAGTTCTTGGGCTATACCTGTTGTAATAGCCCGACATGATACACGTGGCTTGCAAAGAAACATGTATAATTAATGTTAGATATGCCACCAAAGAAGAAAAAGTCAAGCTGTTGTTGTTGAGGAAATCTTTGGCAACCTTCATGCGTTTCTGACTTGTATACATTAGAGAGCAACTGTACCATCTGGCGATGTAATGGAATTGGCAATGACGTTAAATCACACATGGAAGTCTTTTATCTGTGGCACGTGTCGCTTTATCTCAAGTCGGGGAGATTCTTGTTTGGTGCTGCGAGCGTAAGAGAAGATGGGGGAATACTTAATATATTGCTAGAGGAAGAAACACAATATAGATGGGTAGAGCAGTGCACGATACGGAGGTACCAAAGCTACCTATACATAATTTACACCACGTGTTATCTGACTACACTGTTGTTATGTCTGGGACGTTTTAGTACAAACTGGAACCATAAAGCAGCAAATCTGCCTTACACACGAACTACTCCTTACTCTCGTATGTATGTACCTAGACCATTACTGTCCGGGGAAACAGTGAAAGTAGATAAATATAATCGAAAAAAGACGATTTGCTGGAAAAGAAGATCATGATAAAGAAAGATTTGATGGGATTAGTTCCAACATAATTCTTGCACATATATGCGTTCATTGAGACAGTAGGCTTTATTTCGTCCATTGTTTAGCTTTGTTTTAACGACTATAACAATACCTAAAGAGACCCGAGTTCAACTCCCGATGGAGGCAAGATAAATTGTCCTGCTGTAAAAACAAATGTATTGTTCTCTTAAACAAACATTAATACTTGTAATGTAGAGAAGGAAAATGTTGTTTGTCTCAACCGGGAAGCCAACTCTGGTGTCTGACTACCAGGACCAATGCTCTAACCGACTGAGTTACATGACCTCATGACTAAGTTACTAACGTTCCTCAGGGGAAAGGTGCGAGCCGACTGAGTTACATGACCTCATGACTAAGTTACTAACGTTCCTCAGGACCAATGCTCTAACCGACTGAGTTACAGGACCTCATGACTAAGTTACTAACGTTCCTCAGGGGAAAAGCTGCGAGCCGTTCTTCTTATCTATATATAACCTTTATTTAAATTACAGGTGGATAGCTTTATTTGTCTTACTGTCAATCTAAAAGTCAATACCTACATAAGCTCATTATTTACTTAATAAATAATAAGCTGATGTAGTAGTAGTATTCCGTAACAACTACACCTTTCAATCAAATAGAAGTGCCACGGAGTTGAATAATGAATTCATTAAGGTATATCAAAGCTTCTATGCAGGACGCCACTTTAGATTCCATCTCAACTCCGTGGTTTCGCTGTAGGTTTTTGTTCTGTTTATTCTGCGCTGTATTCATCGGTCTATCTTCTTGGATTAGTGGGCACACCTTGAATCGATCATTACTTCACATGAGCTATTCAAGACTGGAAAGGGCTGACAATCGTTACTGATACAAACACAATTAAATTATCCCCAGATCAAGAGTAGTGGTCGAAAGACCTCACCACGGCAATGCTATTTTCTACTGACATGTTGTATTCTCTTAAGTACTTGTAATTTTTAAATGCACTGCCAGGAATTGGTATTAAACAAAACTTCGATGTAATGAACCATCAATGAATGGTTCATGCTATCTTTCGAAATAAACTGGTTGAGTTACTATTTAATTAATTTAAGGTTAATCAAAGTCCCCCAAAGAGGATGTCCATATCAACTCGTATGTCCACCTTGGGATTTTCACTTATACTTGACTATCTGATTTCATAATTCGTTTTTCAACTTAAAATATTGAGCATACTTTGCATTGACAATAAAATGACGAGTCAAGTAGACCAAAATAGCCTGTAAAATGGCTTAACTATAGTTCTGCTCATCTTAAAATGTCTTGCATGGCCAGCATGGCTAAGATGGCAATATCACACTTAATATAAATCCAAGTTTTAAACAGATCATTTGTACTAATCTTATCACCTTTAATGTGTTCTATTTTGTAAGGTTTAATCTATGTATAACAAAATGGGGTTAGAAGATGAATGTGAAACATAGCACGAATTAGTTTCTTTGTATTGGGTTATCTTGCACAAACATAACCTTTTTTCGCATTAGTAAGACTCTTCGAAATAGGGTGGAGTTGAGTGATCATTTAATTAAGGTTTACTGAAGCTTCTGTCTATGGTGCCAATTTAGATTCCATCGCAACTCGCTGTGAGTTTTGACTCACTTGGTTCTGTATTGTTCGTTGGCCTATCATCTTGGATTATTGGACGTAGCTTGAATTGATCTTCGTTTAACAGCCAGCTATCAAGCGCTGAGCTGGGCTGAAAATCGTTACCGAGACAAAAACAAATCAATTATCTCAAGAGCTATTCTGTTACAAAAAGAGCAATGGTAGAAATTCCGCTGACGTGTTATTATTGTCTTGGGTTTACAGACAGTCGTAATAGTTTCTTTGCTATGTATAGCTCGAAGTGAAGATCTGTCACAGGTTCATTTTGTGATATTGCAATGCATGTGGATTGTTAATTGGATAAGCTCATAATGTTTTTTGAGTATCTTGGTTGCCGATCCTGGTAATATGTCCTCTTCTAGGTACATTGCGAAGATGTGTTGTAATTCGTTGTTACCAGAGTATATTGCATCACCTTTCCATTAGCAGATGTATGTTCTTTTTAACACGACTGAGCAAATGTTAATTAAATCTACTAACATAATAAAGAAATCCACGAAAGAACTGGTGCATTGTTTGAGATACAAAACTATGTTTTTTCTCTGCATTTCTTTAATAAGTAGTATTAAATGTGCAGTAGGATTTTAAATTTCGCAAGAAAAAAGTTAGCTCTGTTAGATGATCACAAATGTGCTTTTTAGTCCGCAATATGGATTGCGTCGTGTTCGTGTGTTCCTGAGCATTTCCTTAAGCAGTACAATGTTGATCTTTGTGGGTTTGATCGATCGCTCTTGGGGAAACTCTGGCCAACTGTTCTATCGATATCCACTCGATCCCCAGCA
The DNA here is from genome assembly GCA_034783855.1 of Mopalia kennerleyi. Taxonomy (NCBI): domain Eukaryota; kingdom Metazoa; phylum Mollusca; class Polyplacophora; order Chitonida; family Mopaliidae; genus Mopalia; species Mopalia kennerleyi. The sequence goes on along the minus strand of JAVFBX010043830.1, from coordinate 4,772 downwards.
ACCGACCTTTGTTTTACAATTTGATATGCCCGTTGGGATGGCAATTCCTTCGTAGTCGTATCAAGTAGTGTGAATCCAAAGCGGGTTCTCTGATATAACATCTCATAAATACCGTCATTGAAAGGAACATTTCTCATTCCAAACCACAAACCTTTTACTTGGACTTTAACTTTCTTGTCATTTCTCTTCAAGTATGCCGAACTATATAGTTTTGTTTTTGGAGTTTTTATTTCTTTCTTAATTCTATTCCAAAACAACTGCTCACTTCGCCCAATCGATCATATCTCGCTGACATTAGTAATTTGAAGCCTTTATGTAAGTTATTTTCCTAAATGTTTTGGGTTTTCAGTTAAGATGGGATTTTCCATCTACCTTTCCAGAGCCTTATGGGTTTATTATGATGCACCTTTAAAAGACCCACTATTGATCTCTGAATTAAAAGACAAAGGTTTAGTTTAGAGAACTATTATCGAACGTTGATCGCCATTAATGTACCTTAGTTTTATCAAACATACCACCGTTGAGATAGAAAATTCGTCGGTGTCTAGTCGAAAAGTAAGAAACGGGAAGTATGCTAGCTGACATTTTGCCTCGCTATCACTGATATAGTTTACACCACAATTCAGAATCTGGATTTCAACGAGTAAACCATATTAGGTACGATATATCCTCCCGTTTGAAATATATCTTGCTGCCAGACAGTATCCGTTTTTTGAGTTCAGCGACAACCTTAAATAAACACACATGATCATGTAGAATTATGGTCTTCTAAAAGCTACAGAATTTAGTTTGTTTGTTACTAACGTTTTCACTTGGCATTTTAGTTTTCCGAATGTGCTCAGCTGGATGTATGGTTGTAGCTCTTGTATTCCTGTACATATCCTAGTCACGGGTTCATTGAAGTCCCTTGTCTTTTTGATCGATACGTTGTTGAGGAAAGTCTTTTCATTCTCTCTTTCATCATTCAGTCGATCCCCGGTAAGACGCCTTTGCTTTTCTGTGGGATATTCCCTTAGCGACGGGAAAAGTGCCGTCGTCCTGTCAAAGAGCGAGAAACCGAAGCGTGTTAGCTGACATTACAGCTAGCCAATACCGTCCTTGGAGACAACATAACTCATTCCAAGTGACAAATGTTTTTTATGTATAGTGTCATGCTATTTATACTCAACATACATAACTATGATAACTTTATGAGATAGTGTTTTGGATTAAAGGTATTAGCTATTCTACGTTCCATGGACGAATGACATTGTTTGGAGACACAAACTTGACTTCAATGAATCCTAGAAGTGTGATCAGCGTCACTCAACTTTATGTGGTAGATTAAATAATCATATTATTGCGCCCAGTATTTTGACGATTAAAACATGTTTTATTCAAAATCCGTTTGGACTCACTGAAGTCACAAAGAAGAAATATTCACATCAGCCGCCGCACATTGTAAAGAAATAACAGTTCTAGGAACTTGAATAATAATGGACAACAGAACAAAGATTTGTTATTCGTTAATACGTTTACCTTTCATTGGTTTGAATTAAATTTGTACATTAACGATGACCCACAAATATTTGCGATCACAATTTTAAAGGCTGTCGTGGCAACTTTACACGTCTAACTCTTGATATAAATAGATTGGAATGTCAAATGCATAATATGGCCCCCTTTTAGTAATGGTAACACGTAATTGAACGTACTTATTTAGCGATAATTTGTATGTAATTATGAAGCTGTGATCATATATAGTTAAATCTATAAGCAGCGTGAAGTGAGCTTATCTACGTCACAATTCTGTGAATCATTCGGATGAATGATCCGGCAATATCAACTCAATTTGGTCAAATACAGCTTAATAAGGATAGAAAGTATATATCTGCGAAGATACCCATAAAATGTGTGTGTATCTTTATAGTGAAACTTTAATGAAGCCACCGTTAAGTCAAAAACTGAATATATAATACATATTTTTATTGTATACAGAACATTTTGCTTGTCTTCACCGGGATTTGAATATATAGTCTTGTTATTGTTTGATTTTCAAAATGAATAGATAGCTAGATAACGAAAGATATTCACAAAACTTTATATTTCAACCTCATTTAAAACATAATTCAGCGAAATACTTAAATTATTGTAGTATCTGTAAGTACTTGTGATTGATTTTTACTTTATTTTTGCTTATTAGTATTGTTTTTCATATATATTAGCAAAGCACAGTGCATTCTTATTGGACATATCTGTAGATTTGGATTAAAGATTCATAATAGACGATCTGTCACCAAAAATGCTGTTCTGAAAGTATACTTTCACCTGTATTACCATCGCGGGCCTTATGGGAATGTAAGTTGTAACGAAACTTGTTAATGCTATAGTATATTTACCACTGAGTTAATGTCTTTTCTTTTACTGAATATATTATAAGAACCGATGGTGGGTAACCATCCGTACAAAAGAGGCATTTCCATGATGGTGCGTCTTTCCTTCCAAGATGGCTTAAGCTTCCGCGAACGGAATACATGGTACTCTGGCTGGCTAATTTTATTTGTATTGAACGTCAACGAGAGGGTCTAAGGTCTTGCTATCTTGAAGAGGGAACAATCGATAAAGGTTCAGACAGAACAGAATGGCCTTCAGCCAGGAACGCTGAAGATGAATAGATGCCACGGGGTCCTTGGTTGAATTACAGTTTTAAGAACCAATCCATTTCCGCTGGGTTTATATCTGAAGCTTTGTTGAGTACTTGTAGCTTTGTTCCTTGCAACTCCCGGTCACATTAATACAGGCAGTGTTGGGAGCGAGATTAACAAAGACCTTTCGGCAACCGCGAAACCGAAAGCTTAATTAAAATGTTCAGACATTTTTTTCAATCTGGCATGCAGCAGACTGGAAATGTTTTAACAGGGTTCAAATTGTGCAATTCACTTAACTTCAAAAAGCATGTTCACCCCACAATGCCACCACTGGTGTGGAAATACTCATGATGTCGTGCACTCCTAAATATTACATAACTGGTTTGATTTCATTTATATTTATGTATTAAAGTACAACTTATATTCAACTCGCTCTTTGTGTTGACCATAGATGTAGGAACGACATAGCGCATAAGATGTATTGTTTGTCCATATCTCAACATGGGATTCCATCTCGTTTGCTTTAAAAGCGAAGCGAATTATTCACTGTCTTCAATTTTTTATACATGTGCGATGGTTCGAATAATTAATATTAATATTGATATTACTTGATATACTGTATGTTGAACTTATATGAGACATGCTTCGTATTATAATATAAAATCCGTGTGTTCTTTTATATACTATTCTTAATGTTCCGTTTTGTTCTGTTGATTTGATGAACTGAGTATGCCTATTATTGCCTCATCAGAATTCCGGACAGCCGTATCTTCTCCTGATAGCGTTTCAATCGAGATGAGATTTAATTAAGGCCTTACCAAAGCTTCCAGGCAGGAGGCCAATTTAGATCTCATCTTCTCTGGCCGGCCTCAACTGCATCTCTCCACTCTCTGGAAACACAGCCCTCCACAAGCCTATTATCCCGGATTATGGGTCTTACTTTGAATTCATGCTCGTTTTATTCTGTTATCAAGGCGCGAGCAGGATAATTGTAAATCGCTAGCGTAGCTCGACCAATTCAATTATGTGGAGAGCTTTTTTGTTTCCAGTAGAATCATTTCTTACAATCCGGGAGCCTGCCGTTAATGGTCTAGAGTGCAAGATGAGATGCTGTGTTTTATCTCGTATGACATGTCTTTATGTTGTCATATATGACCAGGAATTCTTTTATGTGTCTATTAAATCAACCTTTATTGACAGCCCCTATAAATCATAACCAATTCTTGCGACTTTTGGTCTGTACAATTACCCTGGAAAGAACAGTCCGTATGGTAATCTGCAGTTTACAAATGTTTTTTGTCACATCTAGACACTTATAAGACATAACACCTTCATATCCTACTTATCTGGTTCTTTTAGACATGTACTGCAGGTTGAAGTCCCATTCTGCGATACGAAAACGGCTATTTTATACTTAACTTAATACTGAAATAAAATATTTGATCCGTTTTAGTAGTTGCTATAATTATCACGAAGATTAACACGAAACAAACGAACAAATTTCATTTAGAATCATGTTGTTATTACTAGTGAGGCTTTTGCACTGATATGAGTGATGGGTTCATGCATACTGTTTTTGTCTATGGTCACTCTAATGCACCAAATTCATTCTACAAGCTATTGGTGATATTCCATGAGCGGACAATTCATCTTAGCTCCGCGGGGAAATCATATAAACGACCCCTGGGTTTTATATTCAGATTCCCTTTGACTGATATCGATGCTATCTGTCTGCTTTGCTGTCTCAACCAAATTCCTCAATAATTTAAATTCGAGGAACACCATTAAAGAGATTGGCTATTTCCTAATTGAACGTATGACCGTATCGTATACCTGTCTAAAATACCATCATTATATATGTTGCCATAGTTGTATTAATATTATACATCAAAACGTCCTGAAAATAAGTACCTTTGCTTGATTGGTTTACTGAGGCCAATCAATCAAGCAACCAATCAATCAACCAATCAATCAATCAATCAACCAATCAATCCACCAATCAATCAATCAATCAATCAATCAACCCTCAGACTGAGGGTTGATTGATTGGTGGATTGGTGGATTGGTGGATTGAATGATTGATTGATTGATTGATTGATTGATTGATTGATTGATTGATTGATTGATTGATTGATTGATTGATTG
>JAVFBX010043720.1:0-17507 GCA_034783855.1 Mopalia kennerleyi | reverse complement strand
TCATATTTTAATGAAAAAAGTCAAATTTTCATCATTAATTTTAGAAATATTAATATAAAAAGAGAACTAGGACGAATATAAAAAATTTGAAGGACCGTTTTTTAGTTTGATATGTCATCATCAAGCATGTCGAATTTAAGGGTTGTAACTCAAACAGGTTTTGAGAAAACAGAGTTGAAAAATTGCCTATCGACAAAAAATCAAATGCTAGAATTCGGGCAGAAACCATCCGGCTGTACACTGACAATGTACTGAATCACAATTTTCAAACTTTAAATTTAAGGGCTTCTAAGTGGAATTGTTGTATAATTGTTTCACTAAATGCAGGCTAATCATGTGAATTTTCGTATTAACAAATATAAAAAAACCGACAAATTTTTACCTCGAAGGGGCCGACCTACCTTAAGAAAAATTTAATTTGTCTATCCTAACATAAACATATGGTATTTTGTTTGCATAAGAAAGCTGTAAGCTGGAACAAATATGTATGACGCACTGTATGCCAGGAAACAGTCAAACATACATTCTACTGGACACCCAAACAGAATACAGTTAATCCATCCGTAAGACTTCAAGACAAACGCTGTTATAAATTTGACTGTTTTGTATACTAAAAATCACTCAATAATAAATAAACACATAACTTTTCTATTAAAGTGAGATCCAGGGGAAATGGAGAAGGGAAACCAGACAAGTGAGTGTGAAAGGGACCTAAGTCCGGGACTAAAAACACTTACCTGGGTTTTTCACGTCGCCGGAATCCTGAATAAAGAACAATGAAATAATTGTTTTTATTGACAATCATTATGTCTTTTTATTATTCTAACTCGGGAATTCTGATCGGCTCAGTTTGGTCTATCGTTTTCTTTGATTTTATTATGATAGTAAAATCTACAGGTGTATGTATGTTACGGTGATAGATGATATGTCATTTTAGACAGGTACAATCAACCATACAAATGATACACAAAATGAACTAGATAATTTTTAATATGGGTTTATAATTTTGTTTGGACAGAGCTACGGTCATATTATGATAGTCGAATCCAATAACAAAACATAGAATCGTGGCCATTATCGCTAATTGTGTAACGAAGCTTACAATATGAATACAGCCTAGTAAATAACTTACTATTTTTGAAAACGCCTCTCCGCCAGAGCAAGATAAATACACCGATACCAAGCGACAACAACAACACTGCAGCTGTTACAGATGAAGCAATCGTGACGTCGAGACTTCCGCTGTCTGGAATAGCTACCAATTCTTAAAAAGTAAAACGCCTTGTATTTTCAGTCACATTTAGCTGAAATAATTGGTCATAAATAATAAAATAAAAATTTACCACACAGTTATCGAGACACGCTGACTTCCCTCAGTGGAACAATATGGATACCAACGTTTGCTAAGATCGTTTGCTTTTTCACAACAAAAGTTTTTTTGTTTGTTTTAATATTTTAATTATATCATCGTGGCAGCCATTTCGGAACACCGTCGGAAATGTACGCGGTGTATTGACGTCGGATGTTATGACCTTTTTGGAGATGGGACATGACTCTGGTAGACTTGATTTGGACATTTATCTCAACGTTAGATATAGTCATCAGATTCACATTTTGTTTAAATATCACTCACAGGTCACATTTACGGTGACCTTTACGTTTTTTTTTTACTTTTCTGTGTTTTTTCATAGACTTTACACCGCGGTGTAAATGTTTCCACCGCGATGAAAACTTTTACACCTCGGTGGAAACTTTTTCACCGCGGTGGAAACATTTACACAGCGGTGGAAACATTTACACAGCGGTGGAAAAATTTACACCGCGGTGTAAAGTCTATGAAAAAAACAGTAACGTAAAAAACCTTAAAAACTCTATGAAAAAACACAGAAAAGTTTCAAAAAACTTAAACGTCCCTTACAAGCCACCGTACAAATTATATTAAGAACAAATTAAAGATAAAAGGGAAATAGTCTTTTTTAACCGTGCAGACTTGGAAAAGGGAGATAACTCTGGAAGATTTGATTAGGAACGGTGATATCAACGGGTCCACAATTTGTTTAAATTTAACTCACAGGTCACATTCATTTAGGAACAAATTTGAGATAAAATGGAATGAGGATTATTTTAAACTGTGGTTGAGGCAACGAAACCTAGCTGTTGGGTGGTTACAATTGGTATAAATCCGCGAATGGTGTTGGTGGAAGCCATACGGTGGTTAACATTATACGTCTTCGTTTAATATTATTTCTTTCATTCAACTCCCCTGTAACTGTGACACGTGTGGAAAGATCCGAGAGATGTTCCGATATGCGTTATGGCTTCTCTAACAGAAATACCCGAAAGATGTATCGACAGGCGTATGATGGCTTCCTACAGAAAGAACAGAGAGATGGCACGACATTCGTAACTGCTTTATAAACACAGATAACAGTTTCGACAACACTCTTAGAAAAATATGGCTCTAATGGAACCCGGTAAAGTTCTTCAGTCATGGCCATTATGGTTCCATACAGATGGTTCCATCGTTTCTAAAGAATCCTCAAAGAACAATTACTTCTAAGCGCGAAACGGTACTAAAAAACTATAACAAACAAGAACAGAACAAACCTTCAGGCCCAAGGGACACGGTATAAGTTGAAAAATCCCAGGCATTTTTCACAATAATAAGGTAGTTCTTGAAATCCAGGTCAGAAACATCTATAAAATCTAGCTCTGCTACTCTCCCGGATACATTTGTTGCTGTATTATAAACACTGAACGTATGTACACCACTAATAACTCTACTTCTGTACTTTGAAGGAGACAACAGTAATATCTTTGGCGTATCATCGACTATTTCATACCAAGTTATTGTTTGGAAATGTGGATATGAAACAAAGCCGACGCTTATGGTAAAGTTTTGTCCAATAGATGACAGCCATTTATTTTTTTGCACCGGAAACACAGGCTTTGCTGTAAAGGAAAGCAACATTTTTTTAAACAGAATAAACTGAAAATAAAGTGATGAAATAGAGTTTGGGGGAAATATTCTGCTTGAGCTTGGTCCAAATATTCTAAATGTGATTTTACTTGATCCAAACATTCTAGATTTGATTGAGTTTGGTCCAATTGTTTTACATGGGATTGAACTTGGCCCAAATGTTTTAGCTGTGATTCAATTTTGGCCCGAATATACTGGATCTAATTGAGCTTTGTCCAAATATTTAAGATGTGATTGAACTTGCATAATATTTTAGATGTGATTGATCTTTGTCCAAATATTTAGGATGTGATTGAGTTTGATTCAAATATTTAAGATGTGATTGAACTTGGTCCAAATATTTTACATGTGATTAAACTTGGTCCAAATATTTTAGATGCCATTGAACTCCGTCCAAATATTTTAGATGTGATTGAGTTTGATCCGAATATTTTACATGTGATTAAACTTGGTCCAAATACTTTAAATGTCATTGAATTCAGTCCAAATATTTAAGATGTGATTGAGTTTGATCCAAGTATTCTACATATGATTGAACTGGATTAATATTCTACATGTGATTGAGTTTCGTTAAAATTTTCAGGATGTGATTGAACTTGGCCCAAATATTATAAATGTGATTCTACATAGTCGGCACAAGAAGCCCTAGGCTAGTGTTCTCGCCTTTTCCCATATGCCCGACGTTAAATAACGATTGATTTGATTTCTTGCGATTGAGTTTGTCCAAATAGTTTATATGTGATTGAGTTTGGACCAAATATTTTAGATATAATTGAGTTTGGTCCAAGTATTTTAGATGTGATTGAACTTGGTCCAAATATTTTAGATTTAATTGAGCTTGGTCCAAATATTTAAGATTTGATTGAGCTTGGTCCAAATATTTAAGATGTGGGAAGATGTCGCACAGGATTGAGTTTGGCAAACAAATAGGACACCTGATAAAACAGACTAAATATGATGCTTTTTTTTGTTGCATTCTGTTGAAAGACCTAAAGAGAAATGCTATTGACGTGTAAACATCAATCAATCACTCTGTATCCAGTGGGCTGACTCGCCACGAAATACGCTTAATATACCCATAACATTTTTTTCAAAATTGTTAACCTGATATGTTACTGTTATTTTACAGCATATTGAGAGAATGGGTAAATGTGCTTGCACCAAACTGGATATGTGCGTTCTTTTTTGAAAGTGGTACAAGTATATGAATATTTAGGTCACTTTACGGCGTGATATCTTTCGAGTATGTCAAATTCTTATTATAATCATCAATAAACTATATTTGGAAAAAAATATGAACCTATTTAAGGGTAAATTAATATATCGACTTCACATATTCACATATTCAGTAATTTTCTGTATTTATAATGTTGTCCCATGTGTAACGCGTCCAGGAATAATATTTGTCGTTTATCAACGTTTATTTTATTTAAAAACTAATTTAACTGCGTTCTATAGGTACTTACCTTTGATTTTAACATCAATAAAGTTGCTTTTCGGGTCGCCTATCCCATTCGAAGCTGTACATTCATACTTGCCCTGGTCTTGGAATGTCACTTGGTGAACTTCTAGCCGTCTCTCAGAATGGTTTGAAGCCAGTGGTATTTGAGTATCGCCGATGTAATGTGTCCATGGAGAATATGAATACGTTTGTGGCACGCCTTCAGCCTGGCATTCTAACACCAAGGTTGACCCTTTGTTTATCTCGGTACCATATGGGGAAGACACTGTTACCGATGGAGAATCTTAAAGAATCCAACATGATACCTTATTAAGAGACTGGACAATCAATGTAGATCAAATATTTTCTAAATCAATAACAAAAAAGCTTGCGTTTATGATCAAGTATCATGCTGACGGCAATTATCTACGTCTTGCTGGACCCCCTGACCGATTTTCAGAACAACCGTTGTATTTAGCCTCTTATGCAGAAGAATATAAATCTGTACCATATATATGTATATACTTTTCGAAAGCTTGACAACTCATATTACATATGTGTGAATGTGGTGAAAATGCAATTATTATTTCAAAAAATATTGCAACATATTGCAAAAATAGGCTGAATTGTTTATGGTTTATTTCTCGAAGTGCAATAAAGATAAGATAAATTAGTTGATCGAGTAAAATTGTCCTTGAAGTAGTAAACGTTGCCTCATTTAAAAAAAAATGGATTAGAACAATCCCAGTGGATTTTTTTTTATGTCAATCCCACTTTGGAAAGTCAGAAAACATTTTTAAAAAATGAAGGACGAACTGCTGAAAAATGAAGCACTGTTTACTAGATCGCAATGTTCTCTTTACAACGGTACAAATGAGAAGTTTCTAATATGAATAGTTTTCTAGAAATACACCATGGAAAATATAGTCTGCTCTAAAATGAAGTGCAAGAAATAGGCGACTTAAATATATGATCGTGCGAAAACTTAATTATAGGCTCCAATTTAACTGTTTGTAATTAAAATTTCGAATTATTTTTTATCCAACATATAGTTTAAATACCTAACTGTTAATCCAAGAGATAAAAAACTTTGGGAGGGACGTTCCTGGTGGGTTTCTTCATCCATTGGGTTGGGAAGCCCTCACATTAGTGATATTACCTTAAGTATGGCGTTCATCCCTAATCAAACAAACCAACACAAAAAAAGAAAATATGTTTTCCCTGTACTCACGTTTAACAATAATAGTGATTTGTCTGTGGACGATGTTTACGATGTTACTGACAGATAGATTGTAAATTCCAGCGTCAAATCTGCTGATCCTCTGAAAAGTCAACTTGGAAATTTGCCTGTTATCCGACCCGTCCTCTGTCTGGCTCCTCAACGGCACATTTCCTTTCTTCCAGACATGCGTAGCACCAGGCTTAGCCCATGATGTACAGTTTACCTCAACGCTCCGATTCTCGATTACCGTGTATAGGTCCTGACAGTGCAATATCGTAGGGCCATCTACGTCAAACAAATATATATATATATATATATATTCGAAAATAAATATGATATTTTAGATATGAAATAGTCTGATGATATTTTGTTTGTGGCATAAGATTTAACACGTTTTCCCATATTACCTGACCACATGCTGTCTTATATTTTGTACAATGTCATATCTTCAAATGTATAATATGGTAAGTTATATTTTAATTTTAATTTTATTTTTATTGTTTTGTTTGTTTGTTGTACTTATTTATTATCAAAGCGTCTTATTATCAGGAAGAATAAAAAAAACGTCTTAAAAATACTTACATAACAAATTCAATATCATTGATGAACTAAGAGATGTCAGCCTCGGTCTCGTTGCCTCACATTTGATAACCTGATCAGCCTGATATCGAGTCGCGCTCACTGTGTACAGTACTGTAGTAATAAACCCATTGTTAGGTCCTATTGTTTTACGAACCCTGGTCAACTCTGATGAAGGTATTGTTCTGTTGTTGTTGTAAAACGTGACATTTGAGGCGGGGTTCGACTCTCCACTGGTGCAATTAAACGTCACTGAGTTGCCTTCTGTAACATTGACTCTATTCCCCATAAGACCAGAGTCTGTTGCCAAAGTAATTTCATCTGGGCCAACTGAAAAATTATAAGAGTCAAACATGTGATCTGTTGGAGAGCTCCCGTATTTACAAGGCATACAAACTAACTCGTGAACCTCCGAAGACGGAGAACTTCTATGTTAGGGATTGCACTCCTTGATTTTATAATAGACTTATCAGTGGAACAACAGGTTTTTAAAACTAACTCATTTCGACACTTTCCTGTGAGTACCGTGTGCTAAAGAGTTAAGATTGCTTAGAACTAAAATATAATGATTTAATAAATGTTCCAGGGGGATTATACATTTACTGCGTTCTGGTGGTGAATTGTTCGTAAATTCCAATGCAATACCTGCAACTAAATATTATCATTATATTTATAAATACGCCCTGACTTCATTGTTTTACGGATATCTAAAGTGTTGTCACCTTGCCTCCAGAGCTAGTCTCAACAGCGCTCAACGCTGCCTAAGAGATGTTGATTAATTAAAACCGGTGAAACATCTTTGGTTCTAGATAAACCCACAGAGACAAGCTTTTAAATAGATCTTAATATCGGGTTGTTATGAATAACCCACGTACATCTCGAGAGAAAGTGATGACCATTTGCATGGTATATAAATTATATATGGGTTAGGAATAAATCAGCCCACAAACAGGTTTTTAAAAAGATATATACAGAGAAAGAGTCTGACAAACTGTCTGATACACATGGAAATTTCGCCTTCACTAGTTTGCATGCGCATTGAGTTCATTTATTGAAGAACTGCGCTATACAAATGCTATTTACTATTATTTATTATTATTACTAGTAGGGCATAAATATTTTTTTCACTTGAACGTTATAAAGGGTCTTTGTGAGGAAGTAGACATTTTAGTTAAAAGATTTTGATATTCACGTACAAGGAGACTAGCAAACTGGGTGCTGGGTTGGTCATATTGTCAAAATTACTTCTTTCTGAGACCTTTACCTGGCTTCCAATTACAAGATACAACATACAGGAAACTTTACTTTACAACAACAATTTATATAAAAATACGTAAATAGTTAATGCAAATAAAGATATTTGCATTGTAATGTATATATATGTGATATATAAGAAATATTTTAAAAAAAATTCCCTTTTTGACCAAATGGAACTCAAGTGATTTTTGGTTTTAATCCAAAGGGGATTTTGTTTTCACCAACATATTGTTTCAGTCATTTCTTACAAGTTATAAGGTTTACCACATTTTCTGTACCACAATTCAAAATGTCTACCAAATAATAAACAAGTCACGTTTGTTCTCCAATAAAAACCTCCCAATTTGTATGTAAATATCGAGCTTGCATCTCGCTTTCATACATTTTGAAGGCCTGTCTGATACTGTTACAGTGCGATTGTGGTGTTTTTGTTCAAGAGCAAAGTCCAGCTTTCTGTTCAAGGCTGATAGTAGGTTGGAGTTTAATGTTAGGGATATGCTGAATTAGAGTAGCAATTAATATAAGAAGTGTGCGCTATAACTTACATCGAACATCGAGTGTATAATCCTGTGATCGTACAGGAGTCTCCGTCACATTGTTGGTTGCGGTACAATATACTTTAGCACGGTTATCTGTGAGCAAAACTCTTAATTCTAGTGTCCGATTCGTGGTCTGCAGCGACGTTGAGTGTGGGTCACAGGCTGGTCCTGCCGTGGTTATCTCCCTTACCGTTGTTCCAACTGGATTGATGAAAAATCTGATGCAAGCACTGGGTTTACTGGCAGAGGCGAAGCAGGTGGCGGTAATGCTGTTACCGTTTTGTACTGAAGCCGGACCAGAGACCAAGACTACGTTGGTTACCATCACTAAACACCAAAAACAAGACGTTGATGAAATAGCAACACAAATGGTAAAATAATGATGAAGCCATAGAAGTATTTAGCGTAAATTGCAGTTAGTCAGTACACACCATCTTCCAATACCAATGATACGTTTTAGATGCAAATTTAACATAATTTATGGATTTTATCTAATCGCGATATGATCTTTTTTCTACGCACCTTTTACATCAACAGTTATGTTTACAGCAGTAGAGTTCATGTCAGTATGATGTGAACATTTCCAGATAAAATTATCCATGTCTACTGTCACGTTGTGTACTGTCAGTCTGTATTTATCTTCCGCCCCGCTTGTAATACATCGTCCGGTGAAACTGTTTGAAACATTTGGCACAAGAGATATCTGTTGGGTACAGGATGTTGCGTTGTATATTATTGTCTCCGATTCACCATCAACAATACTCCAAACCACACTCCATTTCTCAGCTGCTCTGCTTACTATACAATCGAGGGTTAAAGGTCTTCCAGCTACAATATCTCCAAAGGGGGGCGTGATGTTCTGACATGCAACGTCTACTAAATAAAAACATAATAGCAGGAATCATAAATATTGCAGCGATTTTTATTCTCTATAAAGTAATATGACGGTTTGCAGCGTTTTATATTTTTAATAATGGTCCCTGGTGTAAGGTCATTGATACCTGACTAACGAACTTGCCTTTCCATCTTATTCGATAAACTATCTTGTCCATCAACTCCAGAAAAAAACTGGAGCGTGTGCAAGTACACTGTAAAAAATATTCCTTAACAAAGTTATGAAAAAAATTCCATAATGCCATTTATGTGGAATTTTCTTTAACTTTTGTGGAATTTTTCGTAACCTGTTAAGGAATATTCCGCTGGTGCTTTATTCGAGGAACATTCCTTAACTTTTTCCTTAAGATGTTAAGGAATATTTTTTTCAGTGTAGTAGTTTATGCAGAATTGTCAATTATGTTATTTATCTCGGAGGCACGTCTACTAGTGGATTCAGTAAAAAAAATTGAGTGTAAAGAAGACATTTTACAAAGCCAAACTAAAATCCAAAAATTTATATATATTAATGCAAAGAACGTTATATATAAACACTCGTCAATATAACCAATCCAGTTATTGGCCAAGCAAACTTATCTTATCAAAGTTTCTCGTAATTTGAAAGTCTGTTACGACAAAGTTCTCACAGTGGTAACTCCAGGCTGAAATGCTATTGAGCGGAAATATTCTTGTAAAGTTTTGAGTGTTCGTTGAATAACCGTATATTTCAGTGACTTAAGTAAAACTATAAATGTTTAGCTCAATTTGCGATAATATATGAATGAGTTCTTAGTTGGTTCTGATTCTTGTCAAGACTATTTGAGTTTTGATAAAAAATAAACTAAAGCAACAGTCACCCTTGTGAGCTTCGTAAGGTATGATCGTAGTTTTTTTTTAACTTCTCTGATCATTAAAAAAAAGTTGGCTCCATATGTTTTTTCACCGCAATTTTCAAGCCGTGATCCGAATTTGCTCCAGCTTTGTGTATGGATTTTAGTATCAGCTACGCCTTTAACTTACCTTGCGCTGCTCCAAAACTGACGAGACTGAGCGAGCGCTACGTTTTTTAATGAGGATGAAATTATTTGAAAGTTCTGAAAAGGGTTAAATTCTCATTCATTCTTCAGAACGTATTGATAAGTTAACTTCATCAGGAAACATTGGCTAGAATATACATTTTGTTGATGCAATTAATAATGGAGGTATTAGGATGAAGGTATACCGGGGTGAATGAGAAAACCTGCAACAAAAGCTCCTTGAATAACTTCCTGTCTGTCATTTTACATACATCCAAATTTTAGTATAAAAACTGTGCAATCGTCAAAACAACATCTCAAAATTATTATAACAATATTTATATATATAACACACGGAAGACTATAGATTTATTTAAGAACAAATCATCTCAAGTTTGATATTTGTTTAACGACATTAGACTTGGTCTACCACTCTATAAAAAGTTAGTAATGCGTGCATTTTTCAACACAATAAAAGCAGTTTAAATGAATCGTTTTCATTTGTTTAGATGTGGAAAATCACCCTTGTTTAAATATGTCACGGTCAGTTAAATTATTGGTCACAGCAGCTGCTGTTCCAAAATCTGTTTATGTTTAACCGTTGACGTAAATGTGTCAAGAAAGCAAACCTATCAATTACAAATGATTCGACGATAGCCTCCAGTGATGTTTCGTTATGTCCTGGTTCCCTCAGAGGTAAAGGGAACAGGAAGTAAATATCTACTGGCGCCTTTGTCTCGTAATTGTCATTCGGTTACCTTTGGTTGTTCCGAGCAATGTCTGGAGTGATGCCGATCACCCATTTGGCTTCGAGCGTTAATTTGAGTTAAATCACTTTTAATACATCGTAAAACCCCGAACAAACAAAAGTTACATTTCGATTGTTTGTTGGGGGTTTCACGTCTTACTTGTCATTCACATGACGACGTGCTAGCCCAAAGGTTGCAGGAAATCACCCTCGACGCCACTGACAACAAATAAAGCAAGACAGTTCAAATACAGGACAATGGCAGGGCGTTACAGCTAGATCGGCTTCCTGTCTCTTAGTTCCAAGAGCCCCAGAGCAACAGGAAGCTCTCTCCAAACTCTCCCCGCTATTGGTTATTGCTGATTCGGTTAAGTGTGGTGTGCCATAAAGGACATAAAGACGATTTAGATTATAAGTTGTTTTTAGCGTTTCAGTGTCATGTTGATGTTTCTATCTGTCAGAAAACTATCCAAGATGCCACTGACAACAAACAAAGAGAAGCCAAATACAGGACACTCACAGGACATAATACAAAGACATCACGAACAGATCAGCTTCATGTTGCCCATTGCCTCTCAGAGCACAATAAACCGTCATACAACGTTTGCTTATGAACGACAATTGTCTTTAATTACCTGTTAATAGAATCAGTGCGGCGTAAAACGCATTTAGGCTTGATTTCATTCTTGTCTGTTCCGGAAAACCTGAAGGAAAAATAGCATGTTGATCAATCCAGTCTTTTCAAAGGTTGGCCATATAATGATCTTTTTGGGGGGTTTCATTAATAATTTTAATATATTTACGGACAGAAGTACTGTCCATGAATGCACAATTTCGTCAAAACATATACATCCGAGAAAGTCAATAAGAAATACAAAAGTACGCTCTGAATCCATGTCAAAAGCAAAAGACACGATTGATCTTCGACAAAAATTGTCATGCACATCGAAAATAAAGCTGTGTGCATATTGTTTATTACTCAAAGTGATGATGATCTATAGCTATCAGGCTATACCTGCGAGGGAGGTCAATTATTTCAATGTAAACAGTCAGTTATTTTATTTCCTGCATCCGATAAAGAGTTACCTAATTTAACATTAACAGTTACCAAATTTAACATTGACAGTTACCAAATTTAACATTGACAGAGTTACCCAATTTAACATTGACAGTTATCAAATTTAACACTGACAGAGTTACCTAATTAAACATGGACAGAGTTACCAAATTTAACATTAACAGTTACCAAATTTAACATTAACAGTTACCAAATTTAACATTAACAGTTACCAAATTCAACATTAACAGTTACCAAATTTAACATTGACAGAGTTACCAAATTCAACAATAACAGTTACCAAATTTAACATTGACAGTTACCAAATTTAACATTAACAGTTACCAAATTTAACATGGACAGAGTTACCTAATTAAACATTAACAGTTACCAAATTCAACATTGACAGTTACCAAATGTAACATTGACAGAGTTACCCAATTTAACATTGACAGTTACCAAATTTGCCATTGACAGAGTTACCTAATTAAACATTGACAGAGTTACCAAATTTAACATTGACAGAGTTACCAAATTTATCATTGACAGAGTTACCAAATTCAACATTGATAGTTACCAAATTTAACATTGACAGTTACCATATTTAACATTGACACAGTTACCAAATTTAACATGGACAGAGTTACCTAATTTAACAAGGACAGAGTTACCTAATTAAACATGGACAGAGTTACCTTATTTAAGATTGACAGAGTTAACTTAACATAGAGATTTTCATTTCGGCAATGCCAGGATTAGGGCAGGGCTTCAAGCGCTCCCGAAAATGTTCTATCTCTAACAAGTTCATTCATCTGAATTTCTTTGAAATGTAAAGAAAAGCGTTGCTTTTGTGTTTACCATAATATGAAAATATTTGCACATTTTTTCCTATAAACTTACCTACATGTAGTGCTTTATACTGGAGACTAATACATCCGTTTACGATATATAACATTGATATATTTGTCCTATTAACTTACCTTGCTGTTATATTTAATGTACATACATTAATGTTCAACTTTAATCTGTGGTATTTTATGATAGAGTCTTCGTTAGTGTCTTTCTTTTTTCTGGCGGATTCAAGAAAAACTTCCTTGCGCGTTTAAGTTCCGTTTCAATTTCCATTAAGATTACCCTTCGTGTAACAAAAGGCAGGAAGCTGTTAATATTTGGTACATTGTGATTGCCTGATATTTGAGAGCTGAAGTTTAAGTGACTTCGGTCGATTTCTGACATAGATAGCTATAGCGCGCGGAATGCGAAACCGTTGACTGCATACGGGGTTCAGGGATTTTACGTGGTGTGGTTCTTCGATTGTCCGCATCTTGTATATCTTAGAATGCGAGCCGAACTAGCACCCGTCGCTCCCTCTTTTGGGGTTCTTTATAGTACAACCGGAAAACAAACAATGGAACACGTAGATTGTAGTGACAGGACAGCCATCATTATTTAATTTATTGTTTAAGGTTAGTTATTAACTTTAAAATATGTTAATACCCATAACGCTATGCTACACAATTATTTTACAATAACGGGACATGACCTTGGCATGAGCGACAGCCTACGTGATAATTTAATGCTGCCAGATAGTCATAGCAATCTGACTCTCACTCCCATCATTTTGGTTATACAAGTGTCAATGATTTTCACAAAGAAATATACACTTAAACCTTTGTCACAAGTGGGTAGATTACATTTTGTGATATGGGTATGACCAAATTACTGTGTCTCCCTTTAGCAAAAACTAAAAGCGCGGCATATGTTGAATCCCATAATAAATAACCCTTTTATCCACTTCGGGACAGCTTAAGTCTTAATATATAGTGTAACATGACGATTGAGTACGATGTGGAAAGCAAATCATAAAAAACATAAAACTATTTAGTTTATAAGTTGTAAAGTTTGTGTTTAATTTTGTATCTTCGATTCATGTGAACATTTTTATACCCAAAATAAAACCTCAGAAATCCATTGTTTCCACGGTGGAAAAGTTTTTGGAAGGTAAAAATATTGTCATATAGGTGAAAACTAAAAAATGGCAAATGTGCAGTTTTAATGGGTGAACTCCCCTCCCCGCCTCACCTTTATTAGAAATAAAACTCAATAATTATAACAAATCTTTAACTAAAAAATAAGTAAAAACTACAACGAATGTATTTAAGTTGTGCATGGGCCACCATAGACAATTGCCTTAAATTTAAAAATCTCACGTTTGATCGATTTTCGTATACACTGTCTGGACTACACGTCGAAATGTTGATACGAGACTATTTGGAAGAATGTAATATATTAATAACAAAACAGCTTTTTAAACTAAGGTTGCTGCTCCAATAAAAGTTCATAGAAAACTTACTTACATTGGATCAAACAACTGTCCCTCCCTTCTCCTTGGTGTATCCTAGAAGAGTGTTTCTTTTCCGTACGAAACAAGTATATCTATTTTCCTGTTAAGACTTTTATAAGTGGCAGTTTGAAAATGTAGAGATCGTGACAAACATAAGATTAAGTACACCGTCGTATCCTATTACTGATCGATGTTTACACAATATATATCTCCGTATATTAAGCTACCTCCTGTAGAACCTGACAAGGAAGTTAAGTCTTCAGATTAGACCCATCGATAAACTAGTAGGCTACAAAAGTGTATACAGGCAGATATGTACGCATTTCATATATATTATTAGACAATTTAAAACGTCAACTAACATTTATTTTTAAATGAGCACAAACTGTAATTTCATTAACCTAGAGACACATTGGTTTTTTTTATATTTTGTGTTGAGAAAAGCGGAAGGAAAGGAACTTCATTTAAACACAAGTATTAAAACCAGCCCTGTAGCGGTATCTACAACATACGCAATCATTTGTCAACAAGAACTAAAATTTGTTAAAGCATAGACTACCGGTGCCGTAAAGAATTGAGGTACAGTCAGTAAGTGCGATACAAAAACTGTACCGTTCCCACATATCAAAAGTCAAAATTTAACAATTCACGTTTTCCTAAATGTCAAAACGGTCATAAGTTAGGGAAAATAGTATGGGAAAAGCGATGCAAGTTTTTTAAATTTTTTAAAAATAAAATATTTATGGAGTATTAAATTACACTTGATGATATTTCGCGAAGACTGTAAGAATAAGCCTTGGCCTTCACCCAGTGATCTTGGGCATGTGCATACATAAGCTTCGCCTTGGTATGATATATTTATTCACCTTCATATATATACCAATCATATATATTAACAAAACACATTGTACATGAAATGGGAGGAATAAAGCCCAAAGATGGTTTGTTCTATCCCAGAATATTATATAAGCAATTTGTCAATTGTAAATACATGTATATACTATATTTATATAAGTATATAATCGATTATTTTGGTTGGCCGTTGAATACATAGTGGCGAGTATTTAGTATTGGTATTTTTTCAAAAATTAAATGAGAAGTGGTCAGAATGAATATGGAGTTATAACAGTGGGATGAATTGAAGTAACTATAGCTTTAATCTTGGTTTTAAAAGTGATGTTGATTGAATAACTATGGGAATAGGTATTGGTAACTTGTTCCATTCCCTGGGATCGACTGACTAGAATAAATGGTACGAAAGACTACCTTGTGAGAAAGGCTTATTATACCAAAAACGTCTAGTAATTCGTTACAGAACAACTATTTCCTATTTATTGAACTTAAAGGCAGTAGGAATAACTTCATGGTTATCAAACATCTCATATGATAATACTAAGTTACTTTAAAGATAAAGAAGAGGAAAAGGAAGGATATGTATAGTTTCGAGAATAATGGTGATGTATTATCTAAACGATTTGATTGACTTATTGTACGTACCGCACGTTTTGGGGTTAAGAATAGCGATGTTAAATGAGACTCGCAAGTATTACCCCAAAGAGTGATACCATAGATTTAATAAGGATAATACAAGTGAGATATTAAGAACAAACCTTTTATTTTAAGAATCTTTGACATCACTGTTGACACAATGTTTCGTGAGATTTTTTGGCTTATATAGTCAATGTGTAATTTCCAATTAACTTTCTCATTTTAAAAAATTCCCAAAATTTGTTACGCGTTGGGCTGCAGTGTTAGAAATTCAAACGGTTGTTAATAATTGTACTCTACGTCTATTAAAGGTTTCGTTCTATCAGCTTGAATTTTGTTTTCTGTATTTTATAATGAGTCTGTTGGCACAAAGCCACGTGTCAAGTTTGCCTTATTTAAGATTCATTGTATGTGTGGTGTTTTCCGAGTTTTTAATGTCGTTAATATAGAAGAGGAATAATAATGGGCCTAGGGCAGATCCTTGTGGAACTCCACAATTCACGGCTGAGGGTCCGGATAAGGAATTGTTATAATTATCATATTACATCATGTGTTAGGTATACCTATCAAACCCGTAGTGGTTAAGTTTTTTTTAATAATAAAGCGTGATTGACTGTATCAAAGGCCTTCGAAAGATCCAGAAACGAGACAACCGTATATTCACCTGTATCACTTCATGCGATAAGTCTGTCAGAAAGTAATTGAGTAACATAGTTTTCTATATCATTTCGCGGCCCAGATTTAAAGATAGGTGTATTGTTTTGCAATTCTGAACCGTCGAACATATTTTTGGACTAGGCGTAACCAGGATCTATGTGACAAGTTATAATACAAACACTGTATATATTAGAATCAAAAGATCATAAACTAAAACGCGTGTCGAATCATTTTTCCGAGCTTAATTAGCTCAAGTAAACTCAAATATCTGTTTCATTTCGTTCGTTCTCACAATCCTCTTAGTGACGTATTTCGTATCCGGTTGCCAACTTTGAACCCTAACTTCCTTCTAACGATTTTCTCGCTCCGTAACGACTTTTGGCGGGAAAGCACTGGCTAGGTAAAAGTAAGCAAAATACTCTGAACACCTTTTCCCACATAATTGATCTCTAGAGCTAAGAAATGATTTAACGAGTGCAACACAGTATAGATATAATCTCACGCTGCACTCACAATGCACTCTATGCAAATCTTGGCGTTTGTTCAGACACGAGCTAGCTTGGCGTATATAAACGATGCTTGAGGTCAAAGGTCATTATTAAAGTATCAGATTTAATGAAGACTGTAAAGGTGCATTCTCATGGTACGATTTGTAGTAACGATATAAGGGATTCCCTTTATTTGCGGAATTTTGTTTGGTCGATTTTTTTTTTCGACCAATCAAAAAGCTACAAATAAGGGAGATCACCATAAGTCGTAACTAAAAATCGTACCATGAAAATGCGCCTTTAAATGTATTGCTTACAGGCTGACTTTTAACGAGAAAATTACAATTGAAGTTAAAAGTACTTTTGGGTTTTGCAAAGTCGAGAGAGGGGGAGACACCAAAGCAAAGTAGGTGTGAGGTGAGTTGGATTTTCGATTTATGCACATGATGAAATCGCCACGACTTCCAAGTTGAGAGACACACTGAACCGCAACACTCTGTTGTAGATGGTTATAAGGGCTGTGATTTCTATGTGTAGACATAAACTATACCGCTAGCGATTCTAATTGGACAGCCAGGAGCGTGGGGTTTCGGCTTTGTCACAGTGATGGACATTATTGCTGTCGGAAAGCCCAACAAATCAAAGCCAGAGTGAAAAAAAGAAAAACGTATAATGGTAAATGCTAAGAAACCATTTCCAGCTATATTTGAACTGTATCAAGGGAGAGAACTCTTCCCAAAATCTTAATTGAAAGGCGACCACTCTGAAGATGAAGACGTGTTTACAGATGGTGACCAAATGGTCGGGGTGATTGGTCT
>JAVFBX010043609.1:0-17507 GCA_034783855.1 Mopalia kennerleyi | reverse complement strand
TAGCCTACAAAGTTGTAGGTGGGATTAACGAAAAGCTTCTAACTTCGGCTTCTTCAGAAAAATAAGTATAACTCATTTGATTCTGAAATTACAAAAAAAGTCCTTATTTTGGGCGTTAGTGCCTCTTTAAGAAATGGGAATATACGGGAAGAACGGGTATATCCCAGCTGATTAGTTTGAGTTGAATAACGCATTGCACTGGATATTTTCTTGTCTAAAATAATAAATTTTGTAGCCGAATACGAAAGTACTCTATACGGCTATATTATAAGACATAGGTTGCACTTAATCAATTGAAACACTAACTTCTAAACTAAATAATGTAAATATTCAATTTATTGAGTCCGAAAAAAATTTATTTCGATTATAAGTTTTTATCCAGCACTCTAAGTCATGTTCTCTATCTGCAGCTGCAAGAATCTTTGATAATATCACACAGGATGAACTCATAGTTATATGCAATTCCCCTGAGGTATAGCACTTAAGGGAGATGGCGCTTACAGGCCACAGTATGACACTGCAGAGACAAAATTGAATTAATCTTGAGTATGACGCGAAACAGGCAGAACAAATAAATCTTCAAATAAAATTAATAAATTCATGCGGTAGGTTACGAGCTTCTTGTTCCCCTGGGGCCTGTCTGACGAAACATGCGTAGCCTACGTTGAACGTAATCACCATGGCGTCCAGTGCGGAAAGCGTTGTGTCGTCTTGGTTATTGCGTACAACGTTAGCTACTCATGCTTCGTAAGACAGGCCCCAGGTGGCTTGGAGCTAAGGTGCAACATGAAGCCTATCTGTTTGCGATGTCTTTGTATTACGTCCTGTGATTGTCCTGTCTTGTCATTGTTTATTGCCTGTGGCGTCGAGGGACACGGTGGTTGTCTTCCTCCATTGGGCTGGCACGTCGTCATATGAGTGAAATGGCATAACCCTTACAGCACAATCCTATATGATCATGTAGGATAGTTATGAAAGCCTATAGGATCCTATTGAAAGATCCTATAGGATTTTACTATAAGGGAAAACACGGGTTTAACCCAAATCAAACGATCAAATAAATTCGTGAATCGAGATTTTGACAAATGTTTAAATGTTTTTGATATTTTTTTGACAGCCTATAAAAAGAAGATTGGCTTTTCTGGACAGCTGTTGATTGAACCCAAGCCAAAGGAACCTACAAAACACCAGTACGACTACGGTATGTTTTTTTTTCAGATAAAAAAATATATTTTGTATTATATGTCTATCAAACAGAAGTATAAAACCAACCATTACCCAGTCTCAACAGCATTGTGACTTTCAGAGAAAGTGCATAGTTCCACATGGCTCATTGCGCAAGAAACGGGGAATTTCGTTCATTTCGCGCAGTTTGAATGTCAGAATCTATACTGGCGCTTTATGGGTAAAATATAATGTTTGCTAAGCAGTAAAAATATATACGTCATTGAGCTTTAGTATGGTTTACCCATGATTCCACATCCAATTCATGTTCATGGAGGTTCCTCTATTTCTCGATGGAGGGCGCTTTTTCAACATTCACGTACCGCTGGTATAGTCACAACGCCGTTGAGACTGGGTAATGGCTGGTTACAAACTTCTTCTTGATTTATGCTTTTACTGCTGGCGATTTGGTGCCTTTGGACCTACTCTAAGGTAGTGGGTTCGATTCCAGGACCGACACAGTCTGCATTTTTTTCGAACTGGAATAAGTTCAGCTAAGAAAGTGTCCACACAAAAAAAAAACGAAACACTGTAAACATTTACCTCATTATCAAATCATAGATCATAAGTAGAAATAGATTGCTTTTTTTTTTCAATGGAAAATGCCGAAAAAGCCCAAATTTGGCTAAGCATTTCTTAACTTTAAGAAGTTCTTGAGTAACTTTATGAAAATGAGCTAAGCTTTTCTTATACCATTTAATTGTACAGCTGTTAAATAATCGTCTGATTTAAAAAAAACAAAAAAAAACAGTAAAACGCATTTTTTCCTCGTTTCCGTTTTAGACGCCATGACAGTCATTGGATTTTTGAAGCATTTCGGACTCGCTGACGACTTTAAAGTTTGTTTCTTCAGTCTTAAATTTATTAATCTGTTGATAATATCTCATTCACTCGTATAACTTTGATTCTTTGTGGTACCGCTCACATGTTCTGCTCCCCTAATCGATCGCATCAAATATTTCCAAAAGCTCAGTATCACTCCCCTTGTATTATGTCCTGTGGTTTTCCTGTCTTGTCTTTGGTTGTTGCCAGTGGCGTCGAGGACCTGGCACGCCGTCATATGAGTGAACGGACGTTAAGTACTTTAAGTATTCCAATCGAACAAACTACCCCTAGTTCTTTAAATTTGATTGATTGATTGAATGATCGATCGACAGATAATCTCTATTCTCCCGCCCTCTGGCTTAGGAGGATTCAATCGATCGATCGATTGAATGATTTGTGTTATACGCCGTGCTTAAGGGCATTTCACTTATACGACGGTGGTGTATTCAAACAATAATTAACGCTGGAACAACCAAGATGTGAAGCGTTTCCATAATGTTGGAAAGTTAATCCTCCTCCAGTTCTAAGTAAAGACACCATTACTATACTCTTCAAACAAACTGTCCTAAGCCAGAGAGCAGGGGAATAGAGACTATCTGGTAATCGCTATGATTGGAGCTAAAAATATAAATAGCATGCAAATGAAATTGTGAATAATTTACTCTGATTAAAACAAATGTAGATCTCAAATAAATGTATTTTCAGATTAATGTTGAACCGAATCACACCACTTTGGCGGGCCATTCTTACGAGCACGATGTTGTGATGTCATCCGCGTAGGTATATTTTTGAACTTGAATTAATTTGCAAAACAAAATCAGTCTTCTTTTCACCACTGTATGCATATTTGTACAGTGCATAATATGCTATTTTACCCATTAAATGCCTGGCTCCAGAAAAAAATTACACTTTACGAAAACACACAAAATTGTCTTAAACCTTTTTACTTTATGACCATTTTGTGTATTTTATGAATTTATATTTTATATACCATAAACAGGAAGATATAACTGTTCTAAAATTTTTAAAAAAACCTCATCAATTTAAAGCAAGTGTTTATACAAGCAGCTCAGACGGAAGAGTGTTGGCCTGTAACCCAAAGGTCTCGAGTTCGCTTCCCGGTGGAGACATGCAAATTTTCCCTCTTCATTTATTCAATATATATACAAGCTAGTTTATTATTTTAGCATTAACAATAATAAAATATTGAAATAATAAAATAAAAAAAAAAACCCTGTGTTTGTTTGTCCTCTGGTTTACCGAGCGTTTCTGATTCCGTTTCATTGCAGTTTTGGGATGCTGGGATCCGTAGATTCGAACACCGGCTCGCCAGATCTGGGATGGGATACGGATCAATTCCCTATGGATATTAAGAACTGTACACTAGTTATGAAGGTATGAACGTAAAGACATTCACAGGTCAAATGTATTTCATCATTACACAATTCATAACTTTTGTTCGATTTCTTACTCAATCTTAAAATTTTGATAGTTTACTCCACCAGTATAGTATACCCTATTCACACGGGTTGTCATCCAAAATGGGTCCAGTTCCAATGAAACATAATTCACAATTACAAAACTTAACCCTTTCGTTCGTCATATATCAAAACCCTGTTCTCACCTTTGTTTTCCTGTTTAAGATAAATCATATTAAATAAATTGAACTACGAACTTATGAGCTAACCTACATCAACTTTAAAGAGCTATCGGCACTCCCTGAATCACATATAAGTCTAAAACAAGGAATTGTAGTATTGTTTTATTTACATACAGGGCAGTATGTAAATAATTTAATCTTTGTAGACAAAAATCCGAAATCGGTTCTGCCGAATACCATTTATCTGTTCTGCGTGTGGCTACATCGGTTACGCCTGTATTTTTTTGCGGCGATGTTCCGCTCATCAAATAGGTTCAGTATTGTTGCTTTTAATCGTACGACATCGAATACGTTCCTATGTGAAACAGATATCGACCAATTGTTGAATCGGTAGTTTCCGTAGAGTTTCGGCTAGTTTCCGGCAGCATATAGCGACTTAAAACGCAAAGAAAAGAACTGTTTCTGGTTATGCTTTAAAGCACCGCAATTGACATCAGTCAATTAAACAAACGCTAGTATACTCATTTTAATTTCAATATAACGTTTATTTTCTTAGACGATATTGGAACAGGGAGGCTTGGCACCCGGTGGTTTGAACTTTGACTGTAAGGTCAGACGAGAGTCAACCAACCTCAAAGATATGTTTATTTCCCATATAGGTAAGTCAACGTAGCGTCCATTACACTCTGTTGAAGAGGCGTTTGGGGTTATTACTAAATATGTACCATGTAAAAATATGTTTATTTATAATTTTAAAATGAACAAAAATAAACGTATCACAGGTTAACCCAAACATACAAAATCAGGTTATCTCATCTGTAATTAGCTATACTTACTAATAAGGTTATTTGGGATCCTCAATTAGTCGTTTCTATTATGAATCTTTGATGGGTTTCCAGCGAAGCTGTCTCAGAGAACACATTTATAAGCAAATATACGTGCCTATAATGACAACCAAATATTATTCATTTAAAAATTGCGCCATCTTCTGATACAAACGGCTGATTCGTGAGAGTATTTTTACCTGGACTTTTATTTGGCCGCATAAAACTGTACAATCTTTTTACTGTTAAGGTGCTATGGATTCGTTCGCAAGAGGCCTGAAATGTGCTGCAAAGATTTTGGAAGAGGGTGTTATCGCGAAACAGGTCAAGGTAATGTGACATATCAAATCTGTATCACAATATAGAAAAAACACATTTCTCAATTGATCTTCGCTAACTAGAGTTTTATATCGAGCTACCACATTACAACCCTTATATGAACGAGAAACTATAGCCAGATCCTTCAACTACGCAATTGATTCGCTGCCTGGGAACATCTTTGCGACCAATATGATGGCGTGTTACACTAAGGTAAAAGATGTAAGCACCCAAATGATTGGTTGGATAGAATTGTAACAAGGGACGGTAACTCTAACCTTGGTAATTGTATTCGCCAGGGGGCGTAGCTGTTGATTCTGGTTATAGTGGCTCGGTCTGCTCGGGGTTGAATGTATATAGTAGCTCGGAATAAATCTCTTGGGTAACGAAGTTGACATCTATAAGCCAAAGGCGTGGACTTTTAAAGACCGAATGGTCATTATGACTGTTTATACTTTAATAAATATGGAGGACCACATCCTCGCTCAATCGATTGCTCAATTGTTTGCTGAAACCCAGCAAATGAACAGACATGACCAGGTTTAGGCCCAACATCGAAACAGCCTTTTGACCTGAAGTGTAATGGAATTTGTAAGGTGATATTTCTGAGGTTTCTTCTTGTGAATTGCTTTACTAACATATTGTATTCATTCTCAAAAGATTTGTACATTGACGGATTTATAAGTGTGCATGTGGTCCTTGTTTGTTTAGGCCCGTTATTCAAGCTATGAGAGCGGTATTGGACAAAAGATCGACCAGGGAACAGCTACATTCGAGGAATTGGAGGTAAGTGTACCCATTTCTGTTATTTTTAGGATGAGCGTATTTTCGAAATGTATCTACATAATGTAACAATAATATATTTTGCTTGAATATAGGCATTCAGAAATCTGCTAGATTATAATTGAAGAACACAGAGTAGAATTTCTGTTACATGTAACTCTTTTGATAGATTTTTGACTAAGTTCATATCCGCGAAGTACAACCTATTTCATTCATTTTAACTTCTAAAAGCTTTTCAAAGCGTTCTTTGTGTTAGCTCTTGGAGAAAGTGGGGCCCGTGGCCGTGGGTTAGTGGTAGCGTATGCGCTTACTAATCCTACTTCGATTTACCGTTAACGGCTTCAAGTATACTATTAAGTCACATGTGGTGACTCCGCCAATCGCGGGGGTGGTTTTTACGAGGTTTCTTCTCAGTTTGCTCCGTAATAAAGCAAGGAGGAGTGAGAAGTGGAAATCCGTCGTCATACAAGTGAAATGCCCTTGAGTAAGGTGTTAAACCCCACTCAAACAAACATACTTTTAAAAAGAGGTTATTGTAAAGTTATCCACTTGAGAGAAAGGACGCGAACGTACTCAAAAATGTGTGTTTTCTATTTTTGTTTCACAGGAGTTCGCGAAGCAGAATGGCGAACCAGTGGCAGATTCTGGCGAACAAGAGCACTACGAGACCATGCTGAATTACTATGTGTAAATAATATTCCTTCTGATGATGGTCAGAAGATACTAGTCCGTGATCAATACATGTGAACTTATTATAAGAACAAAACATATCCACTAAAACTTAGGGGAAAGAACTGTGAATTTAAATTTTGCAACCATCGAAGGATATTAGCTTCAATACACGTTGATGAGAGTATGGCATTTGGATAAAAGCATTTGTTTGCAATCTTGCTATTTTTCTTTCTTTTTTAATCCTAGTAGCTTGGGTACTGCATAACTATCAGTATTATGATAATGCCATATTGTGATATTGAGCGATATTTTGTTAAATATGGTGATATATTAGAAGGTTATAGTTACAACAAAAAATATGCTTCATTCAAGTAATAAAAACTGCGACTGCTTTCAATGTATGTGTTTTTTTTTATTTCTTCTTCAGTAGTATGGAGTACAAGTCATATTGCTTTGTTCGCTCACTGCATGAACTGTGGCTATTTATATATAACAAATATTTTTTTTAACCCGCTGAAAAAATGCGATTTTGGGGCAGAGGATGGCCAGAACAGGTTCGCTAAGGAGGAAACCAAGTAGGTCATTGCATTTGGGGCGTTTCAGTATCTATTTAGTGTCTAATTCATCGGCTCTTTAACTAGCAGTTTGGCCACAACTTTGTCAGGAACCAATATAAAAAAAGTGTTGTGAAGATTAGGACTGGAAACGGCTAATTGAGCACTTAAATTAGAGGTTTAAAAGTAAACCCAATTCTAGTAATCCAGGACAAACGGTCATACAAGGAACGGGTCGGTATGAAACCGATGATTTGTGGGAGTAATTTCTATAACTTATATCTTCCTCTGTTGTATCAAAAAGGCATACTATTCTCAGTGGAAACAAATAATACCGATTTTAGAAAATACTGCACATCTACTGTATAAAAGGAATCCTACCTTCAAACCTAATCGGCCCGCGGCCGTGGCTTAGTGGTTAGCGAGCGCGCTTACTGAAACCAACTTCGATGTACCGTTTACAGGATCGAGTCCGTCTGTCGACCCTCAGCTATATGAGTGAGTCACACAATGTGGCTCCGGCAATCGCGGGGGTGGTTTTTACGAGGTTTCTTCCCGGGTTTCCACAGTAATTAGGCCAGGAATATTGTTTAGTGGACAATCCGTGGTCATATAAGTGAAATACCATTGAGTACGAAGTTAAACAAACAAACCTAATCTGGCGCGAACAAATATGTAAATGTGGGTCAGCTATATCCCTCAATTACCAAAAGGTATCCTGGCAATGTCTATAGCTAACTCAGCCGGCAATAGTGTTTGAACTAAGACCTTATCATAACACATTCCCTTCAGACTCCCAATGTTACAGCAATTATAACAGCTCTAACACAACACATTTAGACTCACAGAAGGTCCCATTAATCCTTTCTCCTAACTCAAGGAACTGGCCTCGAGACCTGCAAATTTTATTCCAAGAAGTACACATTTTCTTTACACTAACAATGGAACAATAACAAATAATTAGTCCGTACCAGAATTATTTATTTGTTTTCATACAAGATAAATTATAGGCGAAATTTTGTATTTGGTCCAAAAAGACTATTTTTAATGTCCAAGAATGTTACGATCCAAGATGTGTTTTAGATTTAAGATTTTCTTGCGATTCAAAACTGTTTTACGTCCAAGATTATTTGACCAATGTTGATAATACCATACACCTAAAATTCGGTGTCAGTATAAAGGAAACTGTATACTTTAGCTCAAGCCAACTCAGACACGGCCATCGCATTGCATTGGTTTGTTGATCTACAATCCATACTAGTGGGCATATGGCGACAGAATTTGATGGAAGGTTTCTTCAAGCGTCTGTGTGGTCGGTTTTTGCCAAACGTTCATCCCGATAGATTTAATGTTGAATTTTCAAATGACTGTCCGGAGTGTGTCCCTTCAACTCTCGATTGTTTGAAATTAATCGGTATCTAACATATATATCTATGGGATGGTTGTCCATTTGGAAAGACTTGCAGCCATTTTCTGTTAGGATGCACGAAGTCGAAGTACAATTAGCTAGGGGAAAGCGCAAAAACGTAGTGAAATGTTTAAGCATAATTCCATTTTTTGTCTCTGACATCTTAAGTTGTTGGCAGCTATGGCGCGTTTTGCTGATGCCACTAAAAAGTTTTGATTTGTTTATTGTTGAATAGTTGCATATTAAATCAAGTAACGTGTATTGAAATATATTTCACGTTTAGGTATGGTGCAAACAATTTCATTTCCTTTTATATTTTTTTTATAAGAACATTATCTTCTTTGTCCTGAATATTGTGAAAATGTTATATAAAAATTCAAGTCAGAGGTAATTTAATTTTATGTTTTGATTCAATTTTGATTCTATTCCTTGCAAGTGTACAGCTGGATGGGTTTTGCGCGATTTCTAGCCCTTCATTTTTTGTCAAATTTAACTTATCAACTTATTTTCTCGAAAATCCTTGAGCTACACCCATGAAATGTGGCATGCTCATTAGTGACATAATAACCTAGTAAATATAATCAATTTCATTTTTTGGGGCCTAGAGTTCTCTTTTTTTCCCCTTATAATTAATTATGAATTTTGGACTCTCTGCATTAAAAGATGAATTATAAAAAAGTAAGCTCGAAGGGGTTGACCATCATGAAGACCTCTATGCCGTGCTTAAAAGCCGCAACCAACGTTTAAGTAATACTATGCGATGTTTTATTTATAACTGAGTGTAACCGCATGATACATTCTAGAATCCATGACACTTTCGCCTCACAACATCTGGTCTGTCGGCAACTGGTTGATAGGCCTACACGGTTGAACTTGTCGCTTCATTTGATTAAAGCCGGAAGGGGGCATACCTCCATGCCTTACGAACAGCCTGCTTGGCCATAAACCTAGGACCATTTGAATTTCTAAATGTAGTAATATCCGCTGAAACGGCGTCAATTGTGCGGTCGTAGCTTGACAAATTACAGCTGTATAAATACACTGGGACTATGCTTTGATGTCATTCAGCTGTAGATCAATCCAATTCCCTATTTAAAGATACCAGTCACCCCAATCAAACAAACAAACTATAATAAAGATACTAACAAATTTAAATGAATAAAATTGTTTGATTTTATGTTGACCTACAGAATACATTTTAGAATTTTTATTTCGTGGTTTTGTTTGTAAAAGTAGAATCCCCTGGTGACTTCCTTGTAAGACAGTTATGGTGCGGGTTTATCCACGAGTTCCCAGTCTGCGTTAAAAAGCTAGATGGTGCTTGAAGGTTACAAAATGTTGTCGCTTGACAATTATAATTGTCAAGGTATACCCCGGGATTAATTGTCCGTTTAGCGGAACACTCGTCACCCGAAATGACTTGTCCTGATAGTCTTAACGTCGTAGATAACCTATAAAAAAGTTACACCACTCGAACAGATACCTGTGTTGTTTGGTTTAATTTATGTCACAAAGCCCTTAACGTGAAGATCTTTCAAATGGGACAAAGGTTCATTTGTCATATGAATAATCTTTGTTATGGAAAGCACGGGAACAAGTTGCAATGTGAATCTACGACCTCACAGAAAGTTCGAATTGTTTTCTGTAGGTTTCACATACATCTTTTCTATCAAACTTGTTTATTTAAACGCCTTCACGTTGTCTAAAGAGACAAAATACACTAGATAGTCACTCTCACGTATATACGAGCCATTGCAGTATACAAGCGAAAATGGCCAAAGCTACAAACTAAAATGCTGTCAAATTCACCTCAAATTTCCCGGGGCAAACAGTTTTGCAACAAGGAAGTTCTTGCCCGTACTGCGCAAAGCATCACGAACGATCGTCGTCATTTAGATATGCATTTTTGTTGTTCAAATCAACTAATTACGCAATTGTATTTTCGCGAGAGTTTCTATAGTGGACGAGACTAAGACAACTCTCGTGCGCAATGATTGGCCATCAGGCATTGATTGCTGGTGTACCTTAGAGTCGATGTATCAACGTAGGAAGTATAGAATCGAGCATTTTAGAATGCCGATAGTGTAGTTTGCCGTTGTTTAGATTATTCACATTTGCTATCTTTTTATTAAACTTAATTTGCATACTTGAAAGTCATATGCAATTCGGTAGGTTTATATCAGTGAATAGACGATGTGCTCTCGCGCTATCAAAATGTACGATTTTGGTGCATACTCATACAGCGTATGGCTAATATCGCAATAACGATAATCACGCGAGATTTGGACGGCTGTAATAGTGCTCCTTCGTATGACTTTCACATTGGAAACGAATAGTCCCAAATCCCGAACATTTGAGTCAAGTAATCTAAAAAGTCATCTAAAAAAGGCAAATATCTATAATAAAACAAAACTTGAAAAAACATTAAAGGATTAGACTATATGCGTTGAGACTCACGTAGACTGACAAATGTAATTCATTCGCTTGTACTGACCTCATTTTAAGACAACGATATAAAAATATACCCTGGATATCAAGAAAAAAACTGCACAGTCGTTACACTGAATACCACAAATGCGAAGCATAGCAACATTACCAAGACATTGACCTAACACATGTATGTTAATAAATACCGACAAACCGATACCTTTGTACATTAGTAACTATAGTTTAAACGAACCTCAGCCAACTCAAGACTTGGAGACTCCATAGGAAAACGCATTTCAGGTAATTTTTAACATTTGTTTAAATTGTTGCTATTCTTTTATTGCTCGACGCGCCAATTCTAAATGCTTCTCTTTATCGAAGCGTGATAATGGCGCCTAACACTGTTCGTCGTGGATTCGAATCTCGTACCGATCTAAGCTCGAAAATAAAAGGTCTTAACTTGAACATGTCTTGAAGAGGAAAATAATAAAAAAAGAGCCTGTATAGATGGCCTGTAATATGTAGTTATGAACAATAATTATTGTCTTCCGATTGTGTGAATAGCTTTCACAGTCTAAAAAGAGCCAATTTGGTAACTCACTTGGTAGCTCGCATATGGTGGGTTGCCAAATATCCATGCCATATTGTTTTTTGCTCTATAGCATTGATTGTTTGTTCGTTTGTTTGTTTGATTGAGGTTTAACGTCGTACTCAAGGGTATTTCACTTATTTGACGACGGATTGTCAACGCCACACTGCTCCTTGCCTAAAAACGGTGGAAAACAGGGAGGAAATCTAGAAACAATCGTTAGCGCCCTTGTTTTATTTTCAACCGGAAGTGGATGTGCCTTGTTAGCCCTTCGCTTGTTCATGGCGACACTTATGTTGTTATTGCAATAATGTTTCTCAGAAAAAGCGGCACGAAATAGGATAATCACATAATTCATATGAAATGATTTCAAATTCAATTGAGATAGAAACCGATAAGTAAGTGATACGCAACTTACAAAGTTGCACTTAATTTGACCGCATCACTCAGTCAATGGAAACCTTCTTCTTCTTTCCGTAATAAAAAGTAGTCCTTTGGAAATGTCGTCATGTTGGATATTAACTTGTATAGATTGTGTGTAAATGAAAACTTGACAAGTTGCCCTTTTCTATCTCTTTCAGTGGTTTGACTTCCACCCATTCCATAAGATGAAGCTCGGGGAAGTTACAGCGTCTCTTCTAGTACTAGGAACGCTATTAGCCTGTATTTCTAAAGGCTATGCCTCTGCTTGTCAACCATGTGTGTGCAATTCTACGAAACAAGTCATGGAGTGTTTTGAATTGCCTTACATCGCCAAACCAGTAGCTAAGATTCACAAAGTCATCATTAACGGAGGCGTCTTCCGAACCTTTGACCAGTCCACATTTGCTAATCTGACAACGGGAAAAATATCTGAGTTGACTTTGAATGGTTGTCAATTATCTATCGCCAGCCCAAGGACAATATTTTCCCGGTTGACTCAGCTGCAGATCCTTCGACTCAACAGGACTACGGTGATTCCGGAATACCTGCGCCTAGCTTTCTACGGACTCCGAAGCACAAAAATCAGGGAGTTGTACCTGGACGACCTTGACCCTGCGCCGCTTCCGTGTCACTTCTTCGATGGGCTGAAAACTTCAAAGGTTACAGTTATCTCCCTTAAAAGGAATTCCATCAGAAAACTGCAATTCCTGGATCATTCTGAAGTCTTCTTTGGGGTGCCACATTTAAAGACTTTGATCATGTCCGAGAATCAAATAGTATCTGTAAACGAAGGCACATTCACCGGCCTTGACTCCTTAGAACACCTTTACCTAGACATAAACAAGATCAAAAGACTTAGCCCGTGCGCCTTTCACTTGCCATCACTTCGAACTCTCAGCATAGCTGATAATCGTTTTGATTTTTCTTCGCTGCCAGAAACGGAAACGCTTTTCAAAAATCTTGGAAAATTAGAAACGCTTAATATATCTGGGAATAACCTTAAACGTGTTACTGTAGAGAACCTTGTTCACCTTTTCGCATGTCTGGTCAGTTTAAAGGTTTTGAAATTGGAACGAACAGGATTGACAGTTTTGCCTTCTGGAACATTTAAAAGTATGACGTCACTAAAAGAGATCTATCTGGAAAGAAATATGCTCAAAAGTTGGGAATCCGAGACATTTTTAGGGTTGTCTAGATTGGAGATGGTCTTCTTGAATAAGAACAAAATTCAAAGCGTCCGAATAGAACAAATTAATGCCATCGTGAACAAAACTCAATCGGTGCTGGTGAATCTAAGCAATAATCCTTTCTCTTGCGACTGTAAGTTGTATGGGTTCTTGATGTGGTTACGAGGTTCAACATCAACTGCGATGGATTATCCAGATTTCTATTCTTGCTTGAACCCTATAGACCTTTTTGAGACTCCCCTTAGCAAAGTGACGATTAGCGATTCCGATTGCCCCCTTGAGACAACTTGGTACTTCAACGGAAAGAAAACCTTGTGTTACCCTTGTCTGTGCCCCGAAGAGGGTGAGGAAATGACCTGTCAAGTCGTAGAACTCAGTCATGTTCCAAGACCTCCGACTGCGATAAAGCGAATTCGCTTTAACGGGGTAACCTTTAGAGAGCTCAACAGGACGACGTTCAGTAATATTTCACGTGGCAAGATAAAGCATTTGATCATGAATGACTGTTTCGTCGAGCGAGCTGATAAATCCACTTTTTCCGATTTCCTTTCCTTGGAAACATTCGACCTGACCGGCACCGTTATATCAGAAGACAATCTCAAGATAATCCTTAAGTCCATCCAAGCTAAAAACCTATCCACTCTTCTTCTTGATGATATCAACTTGGAAAATATCCCGGAAGATCTTTTCACTGGTATGGCGACAAACATGGTCTCGAGGTTATCATTGTCGAACAATTTTCTGAAAAACCTTACTGCTGACGAAAAGCTTTTCTCGCAATTTCCACAATTGAAAAGTTTGAACCTATCCCATAACCATATCACCAAAATTAATACCAAATCGTTACAAGGACTTCGGTTTTTAACAGAACTGGACATCGGAGGAAATTGCATCCAATCAATTTGGTTAAAAAGCCAGAATTTACCAAATATCACGCATCTTCATTTTGCAGAAAACCAATGTCCGTTGAAAGCGTCAGTGGTGAAGACAATTTTAGAGAATCTAACAAACCTTCAAAAGTTAAATTTGTCAGGAAACAATCTAACACGTTTAGATTTGACCGAATCACAACTATTACATCGTCTACGTAATCTGGCCACGTTGGACCTGACGAGGACCTGTCTCGCGAAAATACCAACGGATTTCTTGCCTAATAGTTCAACATTCCATATCCTTAATCTGGGATATAATCAGATAAAGACAATAGATTCGGAATTTATTGAACAGCTCGGGACGGCGAAAATCTTAAATTTACAAGATAACAAAATAGAACATATCAGCCAACAGTCTCTGGAGAAACTCCACAATTCTCAAATTATGGAGATGAATTTAGCTGGAAATCCATTTCGCTGTACATGTGACGAAAACTATTTCATTAACTGGGTCGCAAGAGCTCGGATCAACCTGACGGGGTATCCACAAAGATATGTTTGCGCCTACCCAAATGAAAAGAACGGAATGTTGTTATCTGATATAAAGTGGAACTTGTGTACTGTTGCTTCTTCCTTGGGACTCGGTTCCATCATACCAATAGCTGTTTCAGCAAGCCTGGGTGTTTTGCTTTTTGTTGTGACGTCATTGCTTTTGTGTATTCGTCGGAAAGATGTGTGGCTTTATTCGGTCCGATTAAAGGCCAGGCTGCGGAGTCAACGAGTTGATCAGTTGGTGGATTCAGACTGGTAACCTCAATATTCTGAGGTTAAACGACTCATTCTGAAATGCCAAAGTTTAATTGCTTAATCCTACAATTACGAAAAGACTGGACTTCTGAGATGCTTATGTTGGCATTTTAAACTATGGAAGAAGTTAAAACATTTGCCCAACAACATCTTCCCGAGAAAAGGCTG
This sequence comes from Mopalia kennerleyi, assembly GCA_034783855.1. Lineage (NCBI taxonomy): Eukaryota > Metazoa > Mollusca > Polyplacophora > Chitonida > Mopaliidae > Mopalia > Mopalia kennerleyi. Next base: position 2,826 of record JAVFBX010043609.1, on the reverse strand, counting down.
GTCAGAGATCACAGTGAAATACGGCAAGCAAAATGTGCCATTAATTTGCGCAGTGCATCGTCGCTGCCGAAATATCTTAGTAAACAGCGGATAAGGAATATAATTAAATATACTTTATTTAACGTCGGTCCTAAAACAATAAGCATTAGCTCATTTGTGAGCTATTCTCGACGAAGGGCAGTCTTCATCTCTAACAATTGCATTATTCTGGCTTATTCTTGATTGTCTATTACAGCACTGTTTTCAAATGTCTGCCTCATTTCACTGTACTTCACTGTTCGGACATAGGTAAGAGGGATTATAATATAGCACCATGGCCAAGTGCATTTTGTATTGCTGATCACTCGAACTAGATGTATTCCTGGAAATGTGCCACAAGCGTGAAAAGGTGGATAATAGAGTTTTACGTAATGACTATTCTTGTTTCGAGCACGTGCCCCAGAAGCGGCCCTCAGTGTGAATTCCCTATAAATATGTTTCTATATGCTCGGCAAAAACTGCTCATAATGAAGTTATCAGTGTATTTTCATGGCATGTTTTCTGAGGAATAACAAACAGTCTGTTCAATACCAGCTATGGAGGTGACGAAAAATACTATATAGGTTTTTAAATTAAAACACATGATTTTATATATAATCCAATATGATATATGGATGACAATAATATCCGTGAGAATTTATAGAAATAATCTGTAATTTGAAATCCATTGAGTTAAGTTATTCAATATGCAATCCTATTTAATAATGTTTTCTAAGTTAATCATACTCATTTATTTCTTGTTTTGTAAAAAAAATAGCCGATAATAGTCTATATTTGTGTATTTGTTTTATATAATGCCCGCAGATGTGACGGTTTTTGGTATGCACGGACCAGGTTAACCATAAATTGGTCAGTAGTAGTTATATGTATGAAAAGGCACTGCGAATATGAGCGTAATCGGATGTATCAATAAAGCGATTTTTATTTTTCTTACATTTGGTAGTAGCACTTCTGTCGTTAAATTACCCATGATGTGAATTTTATTCATGGACATTCATCCTCGCGGCAACGTAAGGAGGATAGATGTTTATGTTAATTTGTTTGTATTTGGGCTTTGGCTTTACTCTGTATACTTAAGGTTATTTCACTCATGTGACGGAGTGTCTGTCAACAGGGAACCAGGGAGCGCTTGAGAACCTCCGGCAGAACATTTCTGACTAAAGGCATCCTCTGCAAGCGCGAAGACAAAGACTTGGCGAAGAAATAGACTAATTCCATTTGAATGAATGATTGATTTATTTGAAATTTGTAGATCATACGTATAAATCGGTTCAAACGAAGATGTGTCAGCTCATCCTGTGAAGGAAACCACCCTTTTAAGAAGATGTCAGCAACAGTCAGTGACAAAATCATGAAAAGTTGGACAAAACATGCAATTAATGAGCAGTACACGGAAGTCTTCTTGCGTACTGCGTACTTCACCTCGAACGCCATACGAGAGTTACCTTTAACAGTTCAACTCAACTGATAAATATAGTCCGTCATGTGAAGAAAATTCGAAGTTTACGTTTGTCTGGGGTTCAGCAAATAATGTAACCCTAAAATAAATAAGCGTATTCTAAAGCAATATATTTTTTCAAGTGTTTGGGTAGGGTGTGCATAAAGCTGAAAATAGGGTTCTGGCGAACAAAATGCACGAATTTGGCGCATTTTTATATACCTATCACCGAAGAGTGTATTTTGGTGATTCCCCAGAAACAAGATTCTCGCGAGGTTACGTTGATTGTAATGGAACCTGAAGACAATGCGAGCAGCTTTAATAGCGCCACACCGCCGACTACATCATTATAAACGCATAACCTCAACGTTTTAGAGATTTTTTGTTAATCTTTGACAAAAATGTGTATTCAAAGTAGTATATACATGGAAACCCAAATGATAGATAATATACCGCCATTGAATTATTTACAAGTAGTATACTAGTGGTTGTATACATCTATAACGTTATCTGTTAGGCATACATTAAACAGTCGTGATTTGACTGTGTTTATTTTCATCAATATATAAAAAGGTTTTACACAAAGTCATTTCTTTCATTTAATTTTTTTGATTGGTTGATTGGTATAGTCTTCCAGCCAATCAGCTGTTTAAAGACATATTACCAAAAGAATATATCGAAACTTTTTGTTTATATCAGTGACTTATTTTTTAAAAGTATTAATATTAATTATTTTTATCCCAATAGTCTTGTTAAAATCAACCCTTGATACCGATGACAGCAAAGCCTTGATTATTGGTTCTTCTAATCATAGCCTGTATTATGGCTAATATAATTGAATCAGTCGGAGTCCAGTGGTTCTGTCGGAAAGCGTAGATTGGGTCGGTTAGATAAAACATACAGGGCCCGTTCATTTTTATATTCTTGCCACGTCACCAGCCTGAAATAATCAATAACAGCATAATAGATGTGTGTTACATTAAAACAGTTACACATAATGCCATACCAAAATCTCCGGCATAATGGTCATTATCTGTTTGTTTGTTTGATTGGGATTTAAAGTCGTACTCAAGGGTATTTCACTTATATGACGACGGATTGTCCACTTTACACTGTTCCTTGTCCTATTATGGTGGAAAACCGGGAGAAAACCTTGTAAAAACCACCCCCGCGATTGCCGGAGCCACATCTTGTGACTCACTCATATAACTGAGAGTCCACAGACGGACCCGATCCCATGAACGGTAAATCGAAGTTGGCGTTAGAAAGCGCACTCGCTTACCTTACCACTACGCCACGGCCAGGCATGACAAGGGAGGTAGCTTTTATGACAACACTACAAGTCTAGA
>JAVFBX010043498.1:0-17510 GCA_034783855.1 Mopalia kennerleyi | reverse complement strand
CACCAGGGAAACAGAAAGCTTCTGCAGGACTGGCCAACCCGCTCCCCCACGGGGCTAGACAACTTTGAAACAACAAGCCCGAACAAGGTTGTCGTGCCATCAGTTAACCGTGAATGGAAAATCCAAACACCGATGTTTAACAGTTTAGCGGATAGATATGGTTTGACCGCTGGACGAATTGAAATATAACATCAAAAGCTGACAGTTAATGGGTGGGAAAGAATTACCTTATTAGACACTTCGTTTTTATTTGGAATTATTTTCTGTTTAATCTTTAAAAAGTAAAGAGGCATGGTCCCCATAATGCATGAAGTACAGCAATTTATTTTGGAGGCGGGTTGTAAGGTCATACCCCACACGATAACACATTTAGATTTTCTTTTGTCTTAATTTTAAGCATTATATAACTATACTAGCCGATTGATTGATTGATTAATGCTTGAATGACATATTCGTTAGTTGATTGATTGATTGATTGATTGTTTGTTTGTTTGATCTATTGATTGATTGATTGATTACGGGGTCACTATTCTATGTGCACAGCATGGCTGGACGGGGAATCTATTACGGGCACTATTCTCTGTGCACAGCCTGATTGAACGGGGCATCTATTACGGGGCACTATTCTATGTGCACAGTGGCAGTCTTGTCTGTCAACCTTATTGTTTGTCGTCGGTGTCATCATGATTGATTGGGATTATCCATTAGACTGACACGCCGTCATATTAAAGAACTATTATGAATTTCGGCCTAAAAAAAAGGGAAAAAAAAACTTCTACTATGACAGCTCATATTGAGTCAACCAGAGTATAGTGTACTATACCACACGGGTTGTATCTGGGTTACGCATTTGATATGTATGCACCCAACGGACTATTGCTTTCAATATTGAACAATGATTACATAAGCTGATAGTATAAAATAACTGGTATAAAAACGAGAGTAAATGTTTATCTGAATACTGCACTGGTGTATATAACATAGCTAAACAAATAGGGAGGGTGGGAGGTGTAGGAGCTATGCTAGACCACTCGGTTTCTCTCTGATTAATGCATAGTTACTGAGGGTAAATATGATTTTATCTGGGTGTATTTCCTGCGATTCCCACTAAAGATAAACATGAGCTGAAGCGGATCTTTTCAGCGATTTACTCGGAGTTTATAACCTCGCTATCTTAATACAATTAGCTGAACGTGCCGCGCGGAGAGGTTGTTGCGCGAATAGACGTGAATAACCGCGGAAAGAACTGGGAGCAGCAGACCCTTAGCGTAATTGGACAAACGACAACAAGATACAGTACTCTGATTTATTTCTAAGTGCTGAATATTTAGCATCGGCAAGAGGTTTAAGAAGAGAGCGTCGACAGTTCAGGGCGTGGTGTACATGGATACAACCAAGCGATTAGAGAATTATAATCTGTGTGCAATGAAATAACGACAAACTTACAATTTCTTCACTGGCTTTAATGTCGTATTGTTTCGTTTGTTTTCTGGAGTCCCATCATCTTTGTACTAGACTGCCAGAAAATCCCAATGAAGATTTAAATTTGATTAAATTGTTAAGCTTCACCGAAATCAGCGTGAACGTTCTTGTATAGTAAGAACTTTCCACATGTGATTAAGCTAATAATATATAATATAAATTACATGTTTTGGAAATGTATTTTAAAAAAACTAGGCAATTTTGTCATTTCATTACAGGGTTTAGTTCACATAAGATGGAGAACACAGTAAAAGTGTCTCGGAATCTTAACGAGACACTGGTCCGACCTTAAGTTCTGTTCTTTGGGACGTTAAGTGGCTATTTGTCTTTTAGAGTGGCAAGACGTCAGACTCTTAAAACACCCCTTTACGACTTTCCTTGTTCTTATCATATACATATATACCCCAAACAGCACTGACACAATGCCTAGTCTCTGGCACGAGAGAGAAGATAAGGGCTGTATGTGAATACCATGAACAGTGACGTTTTGTTTTACTGCCGAGTTTCCTTGAGTGACTGGCTTTGATAAGGTAGATTTTGAGAGGTGCCCAACATCTCCAGGAAGAGCCTGTGTTTATAGGAGTACATCTGTTAAATGTCTACTCTCTCCCTCTCACGTCGTCTTTCCAGCGAAAGTAAAGTGGTACCGCTGACCGAGCTAAACCCAGGCCTTAACCTTCCCGATAAGACTGCCCGCTAATAACAGCAGGACTGGAACGAGGAGGGATCATCCAGACGCAGGAATCCCTCTACACAAGAAAAACTTCAGCGACGCAAAGCTTTTTGCGCCAAAACAAAAACACAAACTACAAATTCTTACCGAGAAGAGGGAATTTAAGAAACTAAGTGGCCGCCATTCATCACGGGGATATAGCGTGTCTGCTTAGACTTGTTGGCAGGATGGCGACAAAGAATGTTGACAGATTTCTATATGAGGACAAACATTTCAAAGTTCTGGACCTAAATTGGCAAGCTGTCTAGCCTATAGAAAGTGAAACTACATGACAAATCTTTAACACTTTTGATCTTGTGGGTTATTTAGGCAGGATGGAGTTGTTAGAATGACAGTCATATATGTACATGGATGTTTTTCTAGTTGAATAGTGAAAATCAATGGTTTATGGCAGACGAGTCAACAGATATAACATTCACCAGCTGTAACAATGATAGTAAAGCATTATTGTAACAACCAAGCTGAACTAATTTGGATTTATGGTTGTGCCCACGAAGTAAGCGCCGATGTTCTTATACATATGACTTATGCTGACACTTTATTTGTCGTATAGAGACTACCGAAGATTAAATTCCCCAGGGGAAAGAATGTCATAAAGTCCTAGTAAGCCTTATCGTTAAATAATAGAGCGACTGTAGCTAGTGTTGACCTTACGGCTGATCTAACCGAGCTTACAACTCAAATATTATTTCTCAGTCAATCTGTCTTCATAAGGCTAGCTGACACATTAAGTTTCCTCCCTCCCCAACGACAAGCTTTCTTCTCCGCGCACTGTCAGTAATGCTTACATGCTGAACAGTTAAAGCCGTTCCGCGTTAGCTTCGCGCATTCTGAGCACGCACCGCGTTTCAAGCAGTGAGGAATGCGTGTACACAGCGCTATATACAGTGTACATAGAACTGCAGTTACACGGTAAACCCACCCAGTAACCTGGTAGGTATGAAGGCGAAAATATTTCAGATAAAAAATAAACAAACTTTCCCATGTTATTGGTAAATACCATACAACGTATAACTAACACAGTTTTATGTCATTATAAGCCAGCCCTATATCACTGATTGTGATTGTTCATTTAAATAAAAATCACTATGCAAGGAATAATTGAAGAAACGAATGCATTTTCAACTTTCGGTTTCCCTTACATTTACAGACGTAAATTATATTAAAGCATAGAGTTTCTGTAACTTCAATTCAGACCAAAGAAGTGTCGATGTTTTAGCATTTACTTTAAAGTTGGAGCTTTATGAGGTTACGTTTTTTCAAGAATTCCAGATGTGTCGTCTCGTTAGCTAAACCCACAGGTAACAACATGTAATTGACATTTGAACAGGGTGTTCTGACGAGTAGGTAACTAACCGCGTGAAAAACACACCGGAGGAGTCTGAGAGAAATCAACACTGAGCCAACCCTTATCTTACGACTTTATCACCAAAAACATACACCATTTTCCGTTTCGCCTTATTCACCGCGATACCACCGCGCTTCTTCTGTTACAACCGCGCTTTATTCGCGCCAGACAAACCCCGGAGATGCGATGGCCGATAACATTGTGTGCAGGTCAAACATTGAACTGACTTCACTATGAGGGTTCAGACTATAGCCAGGGTACAACACGTACACACAGACTTTATTACTAACTTTGTAACCCACTGCAAGGTAATATATTCCCCTAATGGCATCTACATTCTGAACATCATCATAGTTAAACACGCCACTGGTGCACCGACAGATACTCGGTGTAGAACAGTATACACTCAATAATAGCCCTATGTCAAGGAACTCTTAATGGCCTCAATTCAGGTGAAACTTAAAACAGCCACAAGGGGATTTCCATGCGAATAAAATAAAAACAACTGCAGAATCTACAATAATCTTGATTTTATATAGTTTTGTTTGGGAGACGAGAGGACTAGATGACCGACATGCTTGGCGACTAGGTGTCAATATGTAGCTAAACATGGGACTATACCGAATCATTCTAGGAGTGCATCAACTTGGACATCAAACACACACACACACACACACACGCAGCATTCTTACAGGCCTCATTAGACAATATGATATAGCCCGAAATACTACTATATTTGGTTCAATTCAATTACATTATTTGGTTCAATTCAATTACAAGCCCTGTATAGCTAAGGGTAGTTTGTTCGAGATTTATTTAACACTAGATGAAGTTGAACTTTTCAACTATATCAAAACTTTATATTTTATTTATTTTTTTTATTTATTTATTTATCCGATGTTAGGTCAACAGGTTTAAATCCCAATCACAGATCATTGGCCAGCAAAGCCCAGCATTATTGTGGGAGGACAACTGGGTAGTAAATTGACCCAGAAAACCCACGACCTTCCGCTGGTTGCTGGCATACCCAACCCAAATACGGTCCGTAGAATCGAACCCGCAACCCCAGAGGTGAGGGGGATATGTGGACCAGAAGCATATACTCTCTAGAGCGTACACTTAAGACCACTCCGCCACGGAGGCCCCATATTTTATGGTTGTGCTAGTGTAAATTATTTTTGGCATACACCGCCGTCACATAAGGGACATATCATTGGGCACGACGAAAAACATCAAGCAATCAATTTAACTGCAGGTCAATAAGATTATTGCACCCTTCACATGAGCGAGTTTCTAAAGTCACGTTTAACTTTGCAATCAATGGCCAAGAAGACAGCAAGCACCTTGTGTCAATCACGTGACCTATTGTATACTAAGGTTTGGTATTTACTGCTACGCTGTACATAGCAGGGCACCTGTGGCATTGATCATGTTCATAATCAGACTGGCTCTTCTTACAAACTTCAAATCAACAACAATCTATCTTTTCTAGAAGATGTAAATGTACACCACACGTTTCACACTTTGCCACAATTTTGCTCTTGACCGAGACGTCCAAGGCTTCAGAACAATTCCAAAATTGAAATGGGAGGGCATCGGGTAATGCAGATCGTACGTTAAGTACCAAATTAGACACTTTCGAGACGTGCATTTTGACAAAGGTTTTTCGAATCCATACAATTGTCAAGTGGTAGAATATAAGAGCCGCGCGGAAACAATCCTTTAATAATATGATAAACCAGATGGGTATGGGTTGTAAATTTTGTCACGCTAAATGATTGAGTGTACAATTTGAAAGTAGGCTAAAGTGGTTTACACTAGATCAGCAAAACCTTACCAAATGAGTATAATTGTCAACGTTAATAAAAGTGTTGTAATTGAAAAAAACTTTTGGCAACTATTATATGTTCTAGTCTCCCCGATCCTAAGTTATGGACTTGGGCAATATGAACTTTGCTTCTCTTAACAATGTCCCTCTTGCTGGTTGTGCTATAATATAAACGTGGTGTATAACATGTAAACACTATAGTTTTCTTTGGGCGGGCGGTACTCACGTGTGAAGATCGCAGTCAAACGCGACCCACGCTTCCTCGCGACCGCGTTAATTGCGAAAATAAACAGAGTTACATTGAAGCGATTTGTTCCGTGGATGTCCCTCACTGAGTGCCGTTGGAGTGACGAGAGAAGGACGTAGCTGTCAACTGAGGGGATCGCTCCGGCTGCTGGCTAACTTTTATTCCTAGAGAAACAACTTCAGTTCACTACAAATGGTATTCTCGTCTAGTAACGCGTTAGTTCCAATACACACTAAGAAAGCCCCTTGACACATGCATGAAAGTTTGGTGGGCTATTTCCTAAAACGTCGACAAGACTGACATATGACGGTCAACTTCAACAAATTTTCTCATAACCGGTTTAACTTCTGGTCCCAATGACATAATTATTTACATACGCACCTCTATTGTTAACATTTTCAGTCATTTATTTTAAAATTTGATTTGATTATTAGCCTAAATATTCGACGCTGACGAGAATTTCCAATATTTCCAGCTGTCACCTCAATATCTGTCAAGCGATTTATTCCATGTCGGTATCGAACATCAGCCAAGCTACAGTCAAACAGACAGATACTTTTATTTCCAAAGTAGATGATCCTGTTAGTAAGAGACTTCATGTGAGCCTTGTTCCTTACTTAAACACATCTGCAAATCATTTACCAGCTCCGGTGACTCCGCTGTACAGGTTTTGTTAAAGGGATATGTAATTCAGTGTGACACAGCAACAGAGAGTGCTGCTTGTCGGAATCAAATAGGCTGTTATCATCCAAACAACATTCAGTTCAGTAAATTATCATCTGAAAAAAGTAGCTATTATTTATAAACTTGTGGTCTATCTTGATCTGATGATAGCCTTTATTAAATTGTATCGGGTTAGACATGCAGATAGCGTTAAGTCTATATTTGACTTGAGGTATATATACTGGACCAGGGCGTTTGCTGAAACAGCACACATATAAAGACCGTGGACACAAAGTTGTCAGTCTCAGTTGAAAAATTGTCTTAATAATCTGTGTATCTTTTTAGCGGTCCTTCCTTACTATTTCGTGTTAACTCATATGCGTGAAGCCAGTCTACAGATAACCTATTTAGTTATCTGAATTCACCGCTAACAGTTGTCCAAACAGTTTCCCAATATGGACCAATAAGATACTAAGATACTTAGTTATCCGAATTCACTGCTAGTAGTTTCTTTAATAGTTTCGGGATTTGTTTAAATGGATAAATACAGTACTTCGTTTGTCTGATTTCAATTTCGGTATTATTAAATATGGAGCAATAAAGTGTTAATTGTCTGTGTTCACTTATTGTCAAAAACAATCGAACAGCACTGACGTAGTCCGCGGGAATCGAACTCTCTCCACGTCAGAGGAGAGAAAGTTGAGTAAACTACGGATCCACCCATGAGAGCGGTATGTTAGTACACCTTTTCCTCAGGTTGACAGTTACTAATGTACCCACCCAATAAACTCAACTCTGACGAGACAAATAGAGCTCGTTTGTGTACTTATGGAAATGTTCTAGTCTCTACAGCAGAAAAGGCACCACGGAGTCGTGTTCTGCTTCTCTCTGGCCCATGTAAACACATAAACTAACTACTCTTACATCGCGCCTAGTCTCAGCGCAATGCCATGCGGCTCATAACCTACAATACGAGCTGTTTACAACCCACGATTTCGTTTGCTTGATAGGCTTGCGTTTGGTTGTAAATCAATTTGATTGTCGTTGAAGAGCACTCGTTACTCTAACCTCACAGCTAAAAGTAGGAAAACAAATATTTTAAAAACGATGAAATCTGATGTTAAAAAAGCTATAAAAATCTACAAATATAGATAAGAGAAAGTTCAAGTGTACAGTGTACTTTAGGTAGCTATAAAAGTGTTATAGCAGAACCAGCAACATTGTCAAAACATGGTGTAAATTAATTATAAATGGCTACGTACACATATAGCTTTAAAACCCTATGTAGCCGGATTTCAACTGCAGTTATGAACCACAAGTATACCAAACATAGTTAAACAGGAATATTCGCATATTCTCCAAATAACGCCTTCAATCTATTCATCATACACTCAACGTATTTATTCAATTGGGCGGTTGAAGTCAACGACACATTATTTTATTTACAGCAAACAAGGAGTACACTGATAATTGATAAGAATAAATAGTACTTTCCTCCATTAACAAAATGACTAGGTGTCCCTGGCGGACTGAGAATTATGTGAAGTGGTTGACTAAAGACGATGTTAAAACAGTGTGAGGGCTCTAATCTACAAGCCAGACATCTAGTTTACATTGAATACAAACAGTTCACTTTGTATATCTTTTGGAGCTTATCAGTGCTGTAGTTTTTAAGAGATTTGAACCCTTGTGTTTTTCCGCCGAGCTCTCTGTCGCTTGGTTACCACGCTACTCCTTGGCAACGTAGTCATTTTAATGGAAGTGTTTAGGATTTCCTCTTGTAAACATATCATTAGACACCGCGTGACCTCGCGAGAACTCCAGACCTAGAAATGAGTTAGAACTCCTGACAGACAGAAGTAATATCAAACTTCAGGGAAAGATTAAGAAGGTACCAAGACGATAAAACTGTTTTATTTACACTTCGAAGAGATAGATATGTAAAGAGAATTTAATGGGACTGTTTACATGGGATGTGTTTTTTTGTTAGTTTATTATTCGACTGGCTGGTGACATCTGGTTACAAGTACACTAAGTCGTTAGATAATAATATATGAAAGGGGAATAATGTTTTAGTTTAGCTTCCTATGTAATTACTTTTGATTCATTCTTATTCCACACACGCCCTGGGGTAAAATAACAAACAGAGGAGATAGAGCCAACTCGTCTACTATCATAAACAGTTGATTTTGCTGGCGACGTCTGCCATAAAAAGCACTGCATGATCTGTTTACTATTACGTCAAATGGGCGGACCCATGTCAATTTTTAATCTTGTCAACTGATAAGCCGTCGCATTAACTTCTTATGATATTGCAATTTTATATTTTATTAATTGATTAATTAACAGCATTTGAATTAATAAATAGATTAGTAACTAATATATATCGGTGTATTCAAACTTATACTGAATATACATTTAATATGACAAGATAATAAAGATGTTTACCAAACTACAGAGTAAAATATATTTCTGTCATGAAATGAATATCTATTATACTCTTTGGTAATATATATGGCAAGAGTGTGTGTGTCAGTTTTCTAAGTTTGTAATCTTGCAGAATGAACGAAGTCAACAGTGCTTTACATCACATCATCACACTATGTACATGTCACTTTTCCCATAATCTCGACGCTTCAGACGTTGACCTATAGATGACCGTTTATGCCATAATCTCTGGATTCCAGCCGACTGAACAGGTTAGGTCACAACTAATAAACACTGTTAGTAGTTCGGGACAGTGACTGTGTTGTTCGCTTCTCTGATTGATTGAGTTAATATAAACGACTTGTCATTCAGCGCCAATTTAACTTAAAAGCGGTGTGTGTAGGGTTGAACCATAAAACTAATAGTGTTGATTATACGATGACAAAACAGATAGGAATCTGCGCAGAAGAAACGGGCAGTTGTTTTGAACAGGGATGGTCAGGTCAAAGGTAACGTCACCCGTTGACTGAAAGTACGACGATAGTCCCACGTTCAAAATGTGACATGTAAGCTTCTATACTCCACATATATAGGCAGCCTACAACTATGTTACAATATTAGTAAAGTATCACCCCAGATTTAAAGCCGTATCACGCCATAGAGAAATACAGGCGGTGATCATTTTCAATTCTCTTAATGCAACAGTTTTAAGTACCACCAAGAAACCAAAAAAACAACAACAACGGAATCAATGTTATATGACTACATTGACTTCAGCAAATAACTACTTATAGAAAAGGGCTTCAAAGACTCTCAACAGGTTGTTATCATTGCTATCGACCTCATTAAGCAAAGAGACCGAAACCAAAGTGAACAAAAGCGGTCGTTATCGAACAGAACCAACTCTTCAAATCCCTCTAGAATCAACAGAGGCAGGACTGGCTGTTACCATGGACAATCCGAAGAGTCGGGCCTATAGTATGATACATTTAAATCACACTCTAATCAATAGAATAAATATACACACTGTTTGATAGGAGAGAATAGACCTGAACACGATCTGTGCACCAGGGTAGCAGCCTTCTATTGCTTTTCCTGATTGTGGAAAGATTGCAGCGAGGATGGTCGTTTGTCCGTTCCGGACAGTTACGATACGTAAAGTAAACGTTGTCATGCTTGTGAAGGGCTGGAGACGAGATGGTTTCATTCGATCCGTTATCCTACACAATGACCACAAGAAAAGCGGAAATTGGTCAAAGTCCTTCTACAACAGTGCTTTGTTTTCTCGGAACTTTTCTCATTACCACTTGCAATCTGCGAAACTCAAGACGAGTTCTAAATAAAATGCTCTCTCAGTTTATATATTAAACCACTACGATATATGGGGTAAATACATGGACCTTGAAAAGAGACAACTCGGTTGATAATGTAGACCCAACATGTATCTGCATCCTTATACAGTCTCTACCAAAATTACAATCACCGCAACATGTAATGAATATTTGGTGTAAAACTGGGTATACCGTATACCATAAAATATAATAATAAATAGATTAGATTATATTCAAGACCACCGGTCTAAACACATTTATCAATATACATTATTCCTTTGTTTACGCCGGGATTACACTATACACATATTGTTTATTGTAATCCTAGGTTCACGCAACTATAGCATAAAATGGACTTGGCACTGGTCGCCTGTATTTGAATCACCTGCATTTGTATGGGTCACCCAGACCGATGATATGTTAATTGCAATTTTGCATCAGACCGCAGTGGGTCTTTGTTAATTACCGATATGTATATCAATACATCTCCCATGGGACACGTGGCTTACTGGCCAGCTGTGTATCGATTAGTTTGATCACCTGTCCCTGTCCCAAGCAATAGAAATCTTTCTCAGAGCGTTTGTCGATACGTTTAGCTCAGCCCCAAGTCGTGTAATACCAACAAGGTGTATCATGAACATGTGTCCAAGATTTTTATTGAATATTTCTAGAAATTTCTTTTTTAATTAAATTACAAGACAAAATATAATATAAGGAACGAGGAACTGTAAGACAGATACCTAGCACCGTGTATATACATAGAGAAAGCATTACTTTAGTACCATGTCCTGGGGTATGATAACAGCGCGTTTGAACACCTCGAAGCTGTGTAATAAAAGTAGAAAGTACGTGGAGTGAAATGCTAATAGCCGTTTGACATTTCCTAATTCCTAATATCGCTTGCAGAGATCGACCAGTCTTTGTAATAACGACATCTTCATAGCTTATACATTCCTTCCTCAAAGAATAAAGGAGCCAGCGGTTTCCATAGGTCGCCTGGTAACGCCAGAGGGCAATTCCCACCAATATGAGAACTGAGACAAGATTCCACCGGCAACAGCGCTTTTCCAGTGCATCTAAGGTTGCAGTCTACGTTACCAATAAGAATTTGATTAATGTTCAGTAATAGTAGTTTAGTTAGAAACTGAGGTACAGTTTGTACCTTTTCAAATTCCATGGCTTATTTAGTATTATGAAAACATAATAAGGAAGAGAGACGAACGGATTCTTGTCTCTATGACCAGTTTCCGAGCTCTCTGATCAGACAAGATCTCTCCTAAGTCTACCAGAACAACAAGATAGTTCTTCCGGCCTTGTGAGGACATTTTCATTGGGAGGATTTTATTAAATGTATACCGACAAAGTCAAGCTGCTGTGAACAAGTAGCTGGGACTTCTTCTCTGTCAGATCAGTAATGAAAACACGTTTAAATAACTCCTACATGAACACCACCAAAACCTTAACTCTCGGTTTTCTGACAAAATGTTAAGTCCCTGAATTAAAAAAACTCTCAAAATAACTTGACCCACATGTTTAATTCTGTTCCGTTTATCTAGTTTGTTTTTCTACTAGAATCAGCATGACCGTTCCTTGTTTAAGTTTGTTATGACCACTTTGTAATTATCTGCTGATGATTGCATAATAAATGTTGAAATTGTTTGTCAAAATGAAGTTAGCGTTTTCGGAATTACACTACTTGTTTATTATTACCTCCTAGTTCCGGAAGAAAACATGACTTACTCACGGACCATATAGCGGCCATATCGCAAAGACCATATTGGCATACGAGACGTTAGCTGGAGAGGTGTGGAACTGGGTTGATACAAAGTCAGGAATTGCACGGAATCTGGGTCTCGCGGGACTTTTTATCTTCTTCCGAGGGAAAAAAGTGAGAATGTCTAGTAAGCTTAGATGATATGGTATCAATTGTCTGGCGGCCCCAGAGCATGGAAGTGATACATACACTAACAATTGGTCCTGTTCCTCTTTGCCAAAAACAAATAGGCTTGAAGCAATTTACCGATGTTGAAACAGTTGATACCAGATATAGATACACGCACGACTGCTGACGCCTGTTTTGGAGGAATCGTCTAGGGCGACGACAACAAGGCAAGACAAAAGGAAATCACTTTAGCGTGTAACTTGGTATAAAAAGAGATAAAGTTGGGTTTCTGTGGCGTCTATGTGATCTCCATTAAATGCTTACCCTCATCATTCATTCTAGCTGGGTGTTTTTGTGTCGGTCTCTCTAGAATAGTGTTATTTACTTTATGCTGGATGATTGATTGTGATTAAGGCTGTTAATTAATAGATGCTCGCACATTTCTAGACGTTCAGTGCGCTTAATATTCTGATTTTAACCATTTTCCGTATATTTCGTATAACTCTAATATCCAGGTTAACCTATTCTATAGCCCTATGCTCTGCTTCAGACAGCAAATGTGGACTTAATAATTGCAGCTTTCACCTGCCTTTAAACAATCCTATAGTATTGATTTAGCAGGGCATCAATCAATTGTAAATATCTTCTTTCTGTGCGTATCTACTTCCGTTGCATTTATTCTCATGTGGTGTGCATTTTATGTTTTTTAGCTTTTGCTTTTATTGCTCACGCCATCTACTCGCTATTATTAAGCTTCTATTTCGGTATTGGCTGATTTCATTCACAAAAATGAGAATAAAACCATTGGAAGATGAATGAACTATATGCTGGCTATATTCTATGTATCCTTTATCTAATACGTGTATGCCGATAACACATTTAGCAGTATTATAAGATCAGGACGGCTCCTCTCGATTTAACTAACAGCTGTTAGCCTCATAATTAGCCTCAGAGAATTTACATTCTAAAACCGAGTCTCTGACCGTAATACTACCATTACAGGCCATATTCTATATTAAAATTATCACTCCTTTTGTTGTCTTTTTCATCTCTTGTAAATCCTTCAATCACATCTCACCAATTCCAGTACTTAGTGTCATTTTCCCTAGGTAAATGTATATTCTGGAGGCTAGTTCCTGACCTTAATACTGTCAATAAAAGCCGCTTCCTCCACTCTCGTTTGTTTACCACCCCTGCTGTGCCGTCTCTAGTTTGCCCAGATGGTAACATACTATATGTCCTTGGATGAACTGAGAGCTAATGGTGGGGAATGAGACGGGAGTATAAATACAAGAGATACCACAGATTGAGCTTGATAAAATTTAGAGACGCCCCATGGCTCCGATCCTAGAATAGCACTAACTGGCTGTCAAAGATAGTCAAGCGTGGGGGGAACAGAGAGAGAGAGAGATGCTGGGGGAGTCCCATATCAGCCAAGACTAGCAGGACAAGTTCAGGCTGGATTCGCTCTAACATTAAAGACGGCTTCATCAAATAAATAGCAGATCACGAAATGTTATCCAAGCTGGCAGCCAGTGCCTTTTGGAGCCTGCTGCCGCAAGGTGGCGCGCCCAAGTGATGTGTCGTCTGCTCCAGCCGGTAATTATGGACGCCTGTTTTAATCAGTTGATCGCCAGTAAGTACATCGTCTAATCGATCGCAATGCGACCTAAGCCGTGTAAATTGTAGCTGCAGAGACGAAATGGTGGTTTTGAGGCCAGGGAGCCGACAATCCATGCCGATTGACGGGTCTAAAGCAACAATCAGGAATTATATTAAATGCTACAGTCGTGCTTTCTCGACTCTTTGGTACCAACCTAACAGAGATTCATTTATATTCTCAATGGCTTGACTAGACAAGTTTCCTGCATTCTTCAAGCTCTAAGGTTTCCCTTGTCCCCAGTACCACTAAGGTTTCCGACTACAAGACTACTTCCTTCCGGGTTGAAACGGCACTTGAACAGCCATGGATCTTACTACGTGTGAAAAGGGGACGTGTAGCTTACCGTTATAACATACAGATATCACTGAGTCGAGTTTATTATACAGACTTCTGTCATAAAATCCGGATTAAAGGAGTCACATAACTCCGCTTAATTACTACCATATGGACTACATGATAGACAGAATAAACCTTAACTTGACATACAATGTATTGTCCATTGCCAATGACGGATATCATACTTTGGATTGATTGGTGTTTAACGCCGACTCAAATATATTGAACTTAAATGACGTGGAGGACTCGACCGTCTCGAGGTACTCATTACCTACATTACTTACACTACCATAAACTAGGGTTCCGGCAACACCGAGCCATGACAGTATGCATTCTGAACTTGGATATATAGGCCTACTTTTACTCTGAAAACCAGGTTGATAAACACACATTTTCACTTAGGTTCTGCGTTCAATTCTAAGGACAGTCAACAGCATCTGAACATAGTTGTTCTAATTTTAAGTAATTGATACTTTTAATGTAAAGAAAGACACTTTTGCTAACCTTCATTGAGATTCTAACTCGGGGCAATATATACCATACATTATGTCTATAAATTAATTACACCGACACAGGGATACCGATTAATTAAAACCGGGGAGTCATCTCTTGGTCTAGACATAGTCGCACAGAGCAAAATCTATAGGAAACAAGATCTTAATCTCCGGTTGTTGTGGGTTATAAACCATCAACAAGGTATGGAAAGTCTGTGATAATTAATATGTAGCTTTTATTTTTATTGTAGAGAAAGAGAATTGTGCTTGCCTTACCCGGGATATGTAATATAGACATTATGTCTCTACCTAAAATTACTCTTGATTATAGTTTTATCGTTACACCAAATTAATTCATTATCCATCCATACGGGTAGTCACTATAGTTTATTACGTTTAGCTCCTCAGTGGACTAGTGTCATATATATATTTTAAATAAATGAAGAGAGAAAAATTTGCTTCCCTCCCCCGGGATTTGATATATATATATATATATAATAATTACTGCGTTATATACCGTATTACCTATGTACGATTAAATGCCGACGAGTGAACTTTTATGAAGCAGATATTGTACATTTCAGATGACAAGGCTCGGGGTAATTGTAAAGCTGTCAGAATAGCCGTACTCAGTGACATGTCAACTCGCTGTAGCCAAATTCGTCTCAAACATACAAAACCATGCTCATGTAAGATAGATTAATAACGTTGAATTAATTTGGCTATATCTCATGGTGCCGTTTGTCATTGAAGCCACTGGCGCCCCAGGGAAAATAATACAAATATGTGTTTTATGAATACATATAGCCATTAATATACCAGCAGCCGTTATACACCTGTATCTTGATATGCATATTGAGTACATGAAGAGAGAAAATGCGCTTGCCTCCGCCGGGATTCGATTGTATGTAGCAGAGACTTAGCAAGGTAACACCTACCGGTCTACAGACAATTTACTGCCACTATCCAACGACTACATTGTTACATTCAGAGAGTTTGGTTTCAATGATCTACGCAGTTACGAATGTTTCCTTGATCATTTTATCATCATTTTTAACAACAGTCAAGAATATATCCTATACGATTATATCATCATTTCAAGAACATATTTACCAATCTTTCCTTCTGTCTTTTAGTAACTATTTTAAGCTTGAACAGTCTTGTTCAAAAGACACACAAATTATTCAGTCTTGTTCTAACTGTTCTAAAGACACGAGGCCTATATTGCCTTGGTATTGTGAGACTCTGGGTTGATTAAATAAGTAGTGACTTGATTAATAACAGATCGATTGTCTAACTGATCGACTCTGTGTTTATTGGCAAAGAAGGGGGTTTATTTATCGATTGATTCAATGCATTGACTGATTTACTGTCGAAATCAATTCACATATTTCTACCTTTGTTCCTTCGCTTAATGAACCTTTACAAACGAACTCGGTACAGCTAGCCATTTCACGTATTTGACTGCTGTTAAAACTCTGCACTTGTGTTTGTGGGAGAGCTATGTGCAGAGACGATATAAAGGATGCTTCTACAAGCGGGCTATGAGTTTGTGTGTTTTGGAAGGCAGGGACGCAGCATAAAATTCCCACTAAACAGCGAACATCGAGCATGTAAAGAACGGGGACAAGATAGCTGACATAACTGCGATGCCATTGTGGAAATATTGAGTCCGCTTTTCGCCGTCCGTTTTCGATTCACGTGGCCAGGGTAAATTTAAACAAGCTTTAGATCCGTGGGACGGTATTGAATGGAGAGGGGGTAGCCGGGTTTTAGGTTAGCAACACAGGAGAAAGTATGGACCCATCTGTCATGAGATTAACTTATAGGGGAAACCGGGCTTCACAAAAGTAATTAGATTTTAACTATACTGTAAAATACCTTCAAAGTCACATTACTGCAGATATCTAGCTAAATTAATATCAGGGTATCGATACATTTATGTTTTAATTAAACTAAGTTCAATGTCAGCTATGTTTTTGGATGACTCACATTTGTTCGTTTATTTTTATGGTGTATAACCCCGTATTCACGTTATGTGCTGCATGGGGACTGGGTATTATTGTGGCGAGGGGCAAATCAATGAATTCATTCAACGGTCATTAAGAATATGTTATCTCAAATCAGCGTCTTCACATGAACAGGCAGTCTCTTGTATCCCTAGCTTTCGTTTCTCTCCAAACGACTTATTGGGGGTCTCAGGTACAGGGCAATCCGCTCTCTGACTTATCGGGGGTCTCACGGACAGGGCAATCCGGCCTCTGACTTATTGGGGGTATCAGGGACAGGTCAATCCGCTCTCTGACTTATTGGGGGTCTCAGGGACAGGGCAACCCGCTCTGACTTATTGGGGGTCTCAGGGACAGGTCAATCCGCTCTTTGACTTATTGGGGGTCTCAGGGACAGGGCAACCCGCTCTGACTTATTGGGGGTCTCAGGGACAGGGCAATCAGCTCTCTGACTTATTGGGGGTCTCAGGGACAGTGCAGTCCGCTCTGTCTTATTGGGGGTCTCAGAGACAGGGCGATCCGCTCTCTGGATAACATTATATGCTGGTGGCTCAATGAACTAAATATAAAACAACGACTTTATGGACTAGAAAATCTGGTTTATAATCGATGTGACGTATTTGTACAGGTTGAACTATTCTATATAGCATCATTTTCACGGGGATAAGCCGTGATCATCCTACCTGTACCAGAACGACATAGGCTGACACGTTGCATGACCATAA
Source organism: Mopalia kennerleyi (assembly GCA_034783855.1). NCBI lineage: Eukaryota > Metazoa > Mollusca > Polyplacophora > Chitonida > Mopaliidae > Mopalia > Mopalia kennerleyi. The sequence goes on along the minus strand of JAVFBX010043498.1, from coordinate 342 downwards.
CGTTAACAGTCATGCAGTAGTAAGTCTCGTGTTGTGTCCAGTTTGTATACATTACTTAAATCAGATGAAGTTATTAAAAATTACTATTTAATTGACATCGTCAGGATGATTTGTAGGCCTTCCTATTAGTCACCCCGACTTTTATTAATATTTTTATAAAGTCAAATATAGTTACTGTAGTAGGGAGGACTTGAACAAAGATGTATAATCCATGCTAGCTTATATATATGATAATATGAGTTGGAATCCTGTTGGAGGCAAGATTTTCCTTCTCTACAATAGAACTATATAATATGTGTGAAAGAAGTCCCTATCCGTGCCGAATCTAAGCATCTCTTATTA
>JAVFBX010043387.1:0-17511 GCA_034783855.1 Mopalia kennerleyi | reverse complement strand
TTCATAACTTTGTCTAACAGGGTAAAATACAGAAACTCGCCGATTAAGCCAAAATTAGGTCATCTCACGGTTAGGGGACCTTTAAACTAATGGTGATCATGTTTTAACTGAACATTGTGGCTGGTCATGTTGTCACTATTGTAAAGATTATCAACATGGGTTTAAAATCTTTGTGAAGAATACTCTAGCAAGGTTTCTCCTGGAGCATGGGAAGGCCCAAGGGCAAGTTTTGTGAGGAGTAATTACTAGTTTTATTACGTTCATTACCAATGCCCAGTACTAGTACCATGTGGTCAAATCTGCTTCAGGTGGGTGGTTGAATAGAGGGTCCAGTTCAGACCTGCCTACATGGATTATTCTGTAGTATTTTGTACACATAATTTATGTTAAATACACCAATAGGCCACCAAAATACTGACAGAAATTAAAATTATATACTGTGCTTAATCACCAAAAAAAAACGCATAAGAAAATACTCCTTGCAAGGAGTTTTTTTACACATTAATTTCTTCTCAGGTAGGCAGGTCTGCCAGTTACATTGATGCTCTAGGACTTATCTCTCTAATCCTATCTTGTTGCCAATGATTTCGAGGGGGGTTTTCTTCACACTTGGACTGGCATGAATGATGTAACATAATCAATAAGTATAGTGTTAAACCCCCAATCATGTGATAAAAGCTACATATGCTGGTTTGCATGATAGCTATAGTAGTTGTGCTCATTCCATTGGTACAAGTGGCTGTGCTTCTGAAGCCTGAAACCGAGATTGCTATAGAAACTAAATGTAGGGGATTCAGTACCAAAATTCAATGACATTAAATAAAATACATTTTGTTTGTTTTACAGAGCTAATGCTGCGGCGGCGGCTGCAGCAGCTGCAGCTGCACAAGCGGCTGCTCAACCTGTACAACCGATGCAAACTGGTAAGTATCTGGTCACGACAGCCCAAGCCGGGAACCATTTTTTTTTTTAATGTATTGGAAAAGTCTTATATACTCTCAAAGTAGATTAAAACATATTTCTAAAAATCAATAAAATTACCAATGTCCATTTATTAAAACCGATAAATGATGGTTTCCCTGAATAAATCTGTGTCTAGTTAAATATGTAAAAAAAATTCCATTGATATTCAGACAGAACTATTGGTTTGTACTTTCTAAACGAGATAGACTATTATGGATAGGAGTTAGTCACAAGATGTGGCTCGCGCAATCGTGGGGGTGTTTTTTTTTTTTACCAGAATTACGCAAGGAACAGTGTGAAGTGGACAATATCTGTGAAATACCCTTGAGTACAACATTAAACACAAATCAAATAAACAAACAATCTAAATGAGATATATCTTCTGTCAAACAGTTGTCCGCTCCTTTGGTTAAAAAGAAAACTATAATGAGAACATTACATGTATCTTATTGTCTCCTCAATTGGTAAACTTGCACTTGGAACCTTGAAGATAAATGTCTTGTATTCTCTCCCTTTCAGCCCCAGCCCCAGCAGTGGCCCAGGCTCCCACAGCCATACCAGAGCAACCACCTAACAACATTCTCTTCCTGACCAATCTACCAGAGGAAACAAATGAGATGATGTTATCCATGTTGTTCAACCAGTAAGTCTGATCATTAAGGGATTCCTCTGTGTTCTGACTAAATTCTGAAGGCAGAACCTGTTAGTGAAATATCATAGAGCATGACTTAAATTCTGAAGGCAGAACCTATTAGTGAAATATCATAGAGCATGACTTAAATTCTGAAGGCAGAACCTATTAGTGAAATATCATAGAGCATGATTTAAATTCTGAAGGCAGAACCTATTAGTGAAATATCATAGAGCATGACTAAATTCTGAAGGCAGAACCTATTAGTGAAATATCATAGAGCATGACTTAAAAAACATTAAACGATAGCATATCCTGAAGAGTTATCAACAAAAACTTTTGTTAAATTGGCTCTTTTTTTTCTGTTCAAGTGACGAGTCCTAGCCACTATAGTGAAACTGCAAAAATAAATGATTACCTTAAATGTAAATGAACAAACTTAGTTCACACTGTTTAGTGAGAAAGTTTATTGTGTAACCGATTTTAATGTTATTTTTCTTTTGACTTCAGGTTTCCTGGTTTCAAAGAAGTCCGACTTGTCCCAGGCCGCCACGATATTGCCTTTGTTGAGTTTGAGAACGAGTTACAATCAGGGGCTGCTAAGGATACATTACAGGGCTTTAAAATCACACCCAGCAATGCTATGAAAATTACCTTCGCCAAGAAATAATTGCAATGACAGATTTTCTTGGCAAATGTCGGTACCTTTTCAATGTGTAGAGATAGTCTTGGGACTCGTGAGAAAAAGACAGTGAATGAAACTATGCACTGGAGTATGGATAAAAGAATAGCTAAAAGCCAGTGTGAACCTTTTACGGTGATGAAGGAAAGTAATTTGAATGGAGTTATATACAAAAAAAGCTGATATTTAAGAATACACTCGTACGGTATCCAAGATAATTTGAACAGCAGTGAAAACTAAAAGAGGAAATAATAGTTTATTAAGCTAACGTAAACATCAAACATTTACTTGTAATAGACTCGGAAAGAATAGTTTTCAAGTTTACAGAAACTGTTTTGTTGTTTCAGCTGGTGTTGTGTGGCAGGAATTCCACCTTTCCTATCTGCTCGGTAGTTTCAACTTGCCGTGTGATCCCTGCTGGATCTGTCGTGTGATCCTGGTTGGGTCGGCTAGGATCACATTGTAAATCGGAACAGTAAATCCAGCATTGCACTAAGCTGTTGATTTCTTGTGTAACAAAGGTTTGTTTTTGTAACACATTTGGCAGCATTGCACAGAGCAACCAATTGTGTTTTCATTATACTTATGATTGGCTGGATATGGTTGTCAATGACCGTCGGTTTAATATCCCGTCTTTTTGGTCCGTGTGGTTTTCATTGCAGATAGTGAACCACACCACTATCCTGGCAGCTACTTGGTGTCCTCCATTTGTTGAGTGTCTCTTTAAGTTCAATGTTGTAGCATTGCACAAAACGCTTTTCATTGAACTTTAAACCAGTTTTAGGTATGGTAGGAACAGATATGTTACACATTCAAAAATTGTTATTTTATGATAAATTAATATTTTGCTACATTACAAAATTCGTCTGTCCCATGTAAATATTTGAGTACGTAAGGGAGTGGATCGCAACATAAACTGTGGTAAGTGAACACCAGTATTCTGTGCAGAGTGTATTTCTCCAGAAAGTTCTGCGAGATCGACATTCTTTTTCATTTGTAATATTTCTCATTTTGTGTAAAAATTCATCATTCAATCGATTTCATTTTTGTAACCTTGTCAGAAATAAATTATAATCAAATTATTTATTATTGTTCAGAATTTGCCCTTTTAATGAAGCTGCAGGACTTCTCCCAAAAGTACAGATATGACTAACAAGTCCGGTATCCATTATACTTGATCTTTGGGGTAACTTATTCAAGGGTATTTCACTCACTATTTCTCTTTTGAAGGTTTGTCCATGGATTCAATCTTCCGAACTTCAATGCGGGGGTAAACCACCCCAGCAAACTGATAATATAATCAGTCCTTGGTAAGAGCTCGTGCTATAAGGAACAGAATCTGAAGAGTCTCATTGATCATTTGCATTCGGTATCCATCTCTATGTACGGTTTGTAGGCAGTAAAGGTAGTTAGGTACAGCTATACAAAATTCTAGACATGGTTTCACCATGCTTAATGCCTACAGGAGACTGTTGTGTGGAATCATTGGGGCTGTATTGTGAGGATTCATTTACAGATAAAATAAAGAGCTCTTTTTCAAAAACGCAACCAATCACTATTTCACTACATCCTCTGAAGCTGGGCTCTTCTTGGATTTTCCATTGAATGCACATAATGATCTACCTGATCTGAAGGCATTTAAATTATTTTCAACCAAATAAGTCCCGTAGGGCAGAAACCATATTCTTGGTTGTTTCAGAGAGAAACCGGATTCGTTTTTATATGTCCGTCATTTGATGGGACATATGTTATGGGGTTGTCCGTCCGTCAACTTTTTGTTTTCCAGACATTACCTTAAAAACCCCTTATTGAACTCAAATCAAACTTAGCATGTGTGCTCCATTGGACAAGACCTCGTTTTGGATTGATATGAACATATGCCGACCCAAAGGTGGCGGCACCTGTTGCAACTAATAAAGGGTTCCATGTGATAAGACCTCACTTGTGACAATCCTAATCTTGTGCGAGTTTCTATGGTGGAAGGGAAGACAACTCCCATACACCATCCCACATTAATTTCCACCAATATTTGAGGTGAGGGTCCATGTCTCTACATAGGAAGTAGAATGGATTTTATTTTAGAACGCATTTGGTTTCTTTATGTTCACTTGAAAACTTCTTGTGGAATTCGAATCAAACTTAGTAAGGGTGTTCCATGTGACTTGGGATAAATTTTGGCGCACAGGTCGCAGTCTAAATTCGGTTTCTGTGTGTTAAAACTTCTTATGGAATTCAAATCAAACTTAGTAAGAGTGTGACAGGACGGAACAGGATTCATTTTGGTGGATGGTGACCTACAGAAGGCAAAGTCTGAATTTGGTTTCTCTTATTGGTTCCAGACATAAACTGGAAAGCTTATGGAATTCCAATCAAACTAAGTATGAGTGATCCATTTCACAAGATCATGTTGAGAGGTCGTTTAGGATTTTGTTTGGTGTATTCTTTCAAGAGATGCGGTCATCAGTGGGTTCTGTTCAAACTCTATTTTAAAATTCCATGAGGCAAGATTTCTTCAGGTGTATATTGCAACCCACTTAAGCTCTTGTTGGCATTTGTGTTTTGGAAAAGAGTTGTTTTCTGAAGGAATCTTTAATATATTTGAATAAGATGGTACCCCAAACTTTCAATTTAGTATTTCATTTATTAATTTGACAGTCTTATGGATGGACTCCACATTGATTTTGTAACATTCTCTTCCTGTCCACTTTTGAAAGAAACCATACAACAGAATGGTCTCCTCGTTACAAGTGTTAATTACATCACCCGAGGATTAACATTTGTATGTTGAGTTTATTTGCTTCAGTTAAATGCCATACCATAGATTACTCCACTCTTACGACTGCATATCAATCCTCACTGTCACAAAAAGGCTTCCTGTTGACCCTTGGCTCAGAAGGCAACCCACCCAGATGAATGTCTGTATTATCCCCGAATAACCAGTATCAGAATGGGTACACTTAAATTTTGTCCGTAGATGAATGTGCAAATGTTTTTTTTGATTGAGGTTTAACGTCATATTCAAGGGTATTTCACTTATATGATGACAGATTGTCCACTTCACACTGCTCCTTGCCCTATTATGGTGGAAACTCACTCATATACCGGAGGGTCGACAGACGGACTTGATCCCGTGAACGGTACATCGAAGTAGGTGTTAGAAAGCGCACCCGCTAACCACTACGCAACGGCCCGGGCCAGAATGTGCAAGTGAATTGTTTTCAGTCTACATGCCTTCAGCAGAAGAAAGCTGGTAGCAATTAGAGTTGTTGGTTCGAGCTTTAAAAAAAAATTGAAAACATTTCTGAAGTCGTTCAACAAAAAATCTGTTGACATAAGACTTACACTGACAAAATAAAAGCAACATAACACTTCAAAGTTGTCCAACATCATAGATTTAATAATTTTCACAACGAAAAAAAATTGAACAGTTTTGTTTTAATGTGCGGTTTCAACATATAGTATACAGATGGTATTAAATTCACTGTACTAGGGTCGCAGTTTGCTTTATTATAATGATAAAATTCGGTCCTTTATATAAAAATAAAGCTTTTTGCGGCCAATTTGCACAATTGAAGAAAATGAAGTTTAATGCCACTGGCTGGATGTTTTACCAGCCCAGTCTAATATAACCAAGTTGACATACTATAATGGAGGCTTAAATAAAATTTCATAAGAGCTAGGTAAAGAGTTTACCGGGTTACAATTAAAAAGGAATTTCATCATCGTGGTAACTTCCAAACCAATACATAAGAGTGCTGACTAACAGTGCAGCCCATGCAGAATTAGCACTTACAAGTTTACATCAATAAAATACAACATAAAATAAAATCATTTGAAAGACAATTAAATAATGTAAGAACAATGTTGTTTTTCCCTATATCTCCTCTTTCTATTATTAACTTTTACAACAATAGCCTTGTTTTAAAAGCCACATAAATATTTTCCTGTTCATAGGCAAACTTCGACCAAACAAAAGAGGACTTCAGCAGGAAGCCTGCAGTCACATTCCTGTAGATTACATAAATATATATAATAATATATAAAAGTGGATAAGAGACTATTTCCACTGTATTTCAATAATTTACCAAACTAAAGGATTCAGATTTAGTTCTTTCAGACAATTTCTATCTTGGAGGCTAGTGAAGGCATTATAGCAAGCTTGTCCTCGGAGAAGCAAAGACTGAACTATTCAAACAACAAGGTCTGTTGTTCAAACTTTCCACTAGCCCCCAGAATATTTGATTTAATCAGATTAAATGTGAAGAAAGCATAACGTTTATATAGTAACAATCTGTAAACATCTTAATAGCTATGATAACAAACAAAGCTTAATGACAAACATGTACATTACAGTACACCTGCAAACTGCAGTAACAAATCTATAGAAATCAACAATTTATATATCGCTTTTTTTTCCAATTTGATTTTTGTGATTTTTTTTGTTGTTGTCGTATTTTCTCACATCCCCCCCTACCTCCAGTTTTGTCTTGGTTGATATGCTATTAGCTGAAACTCTCACACTAATTTCTAATTTTTTTCTAATAATCCTCATCACATTGGTGTCTTATTTTAAAACCGAAGATTTGCTTGGGGGGAAAACCAAGGTGCTAAAAACATCAGCGTACTTTAATAACAAGATAAAAAGTAATGTATATGCACATATACAGTTGCCATACACTCCAAATAACAGACATTGCTGTAGCACAATAATAACTAACAAATCCAACTCCTAGCAACTTGCTTCAGCAAAAAGGTCCAAGTCAAGAAAAACTCTGTACATAACATGTTATTACATGTGGTCGAACAATAGAATAACCAACAACAAACAGAACCCTCGTGCTACACAATCTCCTAGTTTCCTACACAATAGTAATACCTGATCTGGTACAGCTTTTAAAGTGCTCCATATTATACCATAACCATTAATATATAGCGGGTGTCACCAGGATATTAACAACTAAACAGACCTGAGACAGCCACTAAACTAACAAGAACCATCACTGTAAGGGGACTTAACTCTTCGAACTTTCAATAGCAAGCAAGGGGAGAGAATTCAAGCAGAGAGAAATGGAGAAGCCAAAGTGACCACAGCACAAGGTTTTAAGCTGTCATTCTGATTAAACACAGAAGGCAGGTCAGTTGGAGAAGAGGATTATTTTTTCATCATCTTTTTTTTTTTAAATAACAGTGTCCCTGTTTCGAGATTGGGTTGAAAATTACCTGACTATGCAGTGCATTTCCCGGTAAAAATCTATTGCATGCAAAACCATGCGTTTTCCCCAACTTTGTAACAGTTCTGGCAATAAAATAGTTTATTTTTTATACATATATATATATATAAATTTATAATCTACATATTATCAACATTCATCACAGTTTAGTTCTATGTTTCCAACAGCTAAAGGCTTAAATTAACTGCATGTCAGTACCAGTTTGATTGGCTTAAAACCTTGTCCCATTCACTGTACATATAATAATAATAACCAAACAAGATGCTTTCCCAGGTGAGGATAATTAACTAATCACCAGTTAACAATAAGACAGTCATTTAATGAAAGCTGCATACTGTGTTTCAAGTGATGCTCGATTGAGTAATTAATGGACTCGTGAAATGTGCTTAAATGATGGGTCAAGTTTATTTTGATGGAAATAGTCTAGGCGCTTTCTGTAGCCTTTCTAGTTAAAATGTGTGGGCCAGCATGTGGGGTTAAATTCATCATCTTCAGTGTTCAACTTTATGGACTATTAGTATTTTGTAGGCAATATTTCATATCCTTTCAGAGTTTGTGCATTGTTAAAAGTGAATTTGACCCTTTCACTACATAATTGGATAATAATAAATTATTCTAAAGAGGAATACTCTGATGACTGGTCCGTCTGCCTGCCCTCCCCGGCCTGCTGGGCTGACTGTGGGGTCCACAGAGCCGTGTCTTCAGCCCAGGGCCAGCCAGGTTACACTGCCCTGGGCCATACTGATTTCCGTTACATACCTTCAATACATACAGAACTGGATAAGCTGTCTAGTGGCTACCATCAGCCCTCAGGTGCTAGCGATTGACCAATATTGTTACATTGTCAGTAATTTTACAGGATTTAAGTCACATGTTTGACAATGAAACCTCCACATACAACAATCAACATCATACTTCCAGTTGGCAATGTTAATCTGTCCTCACCGGTTTGAGAAGAAGCTCATCAACACTGACATCAGCAAGCACATTCCCACAGAATCCTATCCTACTGGCCCCCTTCTCGAGAGGTCTGGGACTTGTCTACAAACTCAGACACCATATCACGAAATCTCGCCCAACATCTCTCTGGAATGGTGATGGCAGTACGGTACGACGGTCGCACCTGCAAACAGGAATGTGTGTAACATTTTAATTTCATGAACACCTTTTGCATTTTGCGTAAAGAGGTAACATTTCAACTGGTCACATATTGTTTGTTTGATTGGGATTCAACACCTTACTCAAGGTTATTTCACTCATGTTGTGGTGTGTAAGCACAATGAATGAAGAAATCATTCTGAATAACACAGACTGTTTGCTGAGGTTTAACACTGAACTGAAGGTTATTTCATTCCAATGACTGTGTGATGGAATTCACCCTAGTCACCACTGGCAATAAAACTAATACAACAAGGTACAACCACAAGATGCAAGACAAAAGATCCCAAAACTGATCAGCTTCGTGCTGTCCTTTAGTTCTGAGCAAGAGGGCAACAGGAAGCTACCTATTATGACATTGCCAAAAGTAACAGCAGTTGTGTTTGTAGCAATTGTTATCAGAACAGCTGTTATATCCAAGAGCAACTGTATCGGAGCAGTCACCATCAGATTTTATGTGCCGACACAATTGTCAGCAGAACACATACTATTATTTTTATGCACAATCATTCAGACTTAACAGTCTCATCATTGTTAAGATACAGGATTAAGATTAAAGCCGAACCAAGGTTGAACAGTTAGCTTTGTTAACAGAATTAGTCAACTTAATCAGCGAGATAAAATGTTTATAAAATTTTGTGTATTTCGCAAAGGACATCATTTCCAAAACATCCTTTAATTCACAGAAAACTATGCAGCAAACCAATACCTCAGATATACGTAGAAATACCCCTCGTTGATTTGATCCAACATCAAAAAAGAACTTCTTATTTTCTACTCTAAAATGTTGACTGCTTGGTAGTTCTCCCTGTCCCTCTGTGGAAAATAGAAAATGTTGTTATAGCCAAAATGGAGTTGATATCAGGAAGTTAAGGCAACAGGAACAGTAAATAACTCCCAAAGACTACATACTCTGATAATAGATTAGAACATGTCAAAATGGATCAGTTCCTTTGAAAGGTTAGCTTTTTTTGTTTAATGTCATACATAAAATTTTTTAGGACACATTTATAATGGGTGACGGAAAACCTAGACATCAACTGCAACAAATTATAACTGTCACAAATGCATAACTTTTGCTAATAATGCCTTGAGTGATATTTACAGAACTGTACAAACTACTCATTCAGTAACTGCTACATGTAACAATCCTTGTTTAAAAGATTGTTTGTTTGATTGGGGTGTAATGGGGTACTTCGCTTATATGACCATAGAGGCACAGACTGTCCACTTATTCGATCTTTCATAAAAGGGTGAAAAATCTTTCCAAAGTTTGTCCCCTTCAATGCCTCATTCATGCACTGGAGGTTCCCTGGGTGAGATAAATCTGTGAGATATGCCACAGAAATGGGATCACTAGTGACATCCTAATCACTGATCCAGAGCATTATGCCATGTGTGTAAGATCAGGGGAGATAAATCTGTGAGAGTGTCCACAGAATAAGGATCACTAGTGACATCCTAACCACTGATCCAAGGCAGTATGCCCTGTGTGTAAGATCAGGGGAGATAAATCTGTGAGATGTGCCACAGAAAGTGGATCACTAGTCAGGCATGATTGCTACTGATCCAGGGCAGTATGCCATGTGTGTAAGATCAGGGGAGATAAATCTGTGAGAGGTGCCACAGAAAGTGGATCGGTATTCAGAAATCACAACTGAGCCACAGAGGCAAGCCAAGTTATGTAAAGAGCAATAAAAATCATTTATTAGATTTGGTATAAGAGCTCAAGACTAACAGTTTAGGGCACTGGTCTTCAGGAAATAACCTTGGTGTAGCCCTTAAAGTCTGATATCAGACGGGCAACAGATGTCTCCTGTCAATCCACATGTTTTTAATAAGCTCAGAGAAGATAAAAATCTGATAAAGAATTTGGAAAGGAAAGGAATAGTATATATCATTTTATGTAGAGTTACAGACCTTGATCATCTGTGCCAAATTCGTCCAGTAAGTCTGTGAGGGCATCACGGAATTCAATCATCCCTTGAGCTGGAATCGCAATTTGGCTTCGAGGACCACCTGAGCGTAGTGTTTGTGATACCTATACAGAGAGAAGCAAAGATAAAAACTGTTAAATTAACATTTACTTTATTGTCAATTAAGCGTCAAAAAATATTTCAGAATGGCAGTCTGAAGTGATTTATTCGATCCGCGTGGAGAGTTTATTTAGGGACTGCATATTTAAGAACCACAAAAAGGTAAGAAGGGAGCTTCCTGTTGCCCTGGTGCTCTCAGAGCCAAGGGACAACATGAAGCCGATCTGTTTGTGATGTCTTTCATCCTGTGATTGTCTTGTATTTTTCTTGTCTGTTTGTTGCCCGAGGCGCCAACAGTGGTTTCCTTTACCCATTGGGCCGCCAGGTAAGCGAAACAACCTTTAGTGGAGCATTTAATCCCAATCAAGCAATCTGTTCCAGCAGCTGTTTTTCTACTTAAATAGGATAAATTTGCATAAATTATTTCCCGTATTGACTTGCCTCGCTGAAGCAATTTCATGAAGTGGATGGTCAACCTGGGTGGCAGATCAGCTAAAATATTTCGTCCAATCTAAGCCTGCTACATGATTGTTTAAACTTAATGCCACAGCTAAATGGATACCCTTTACAGATGATCCGTATTGTAATGTATTTTACACGATACCTTGTTTATGAATCTGATTTCGCTAGCTTGTAATGTAAGGGGCCTATTTAAATGAGAAAGTGTGGATAAAGTACACTTCATTTTTTTTTGCATAGGCATATTTACATTTTCTTTTCAAATGGCAAAATATACAGATATGCATATCTGGAGCCCTCTACATATTACCATATAATTTTTCAAATGTATATGCCCAAATAATGTATTCGTGTTAGCCTAGTTGTACACATTAACAAAGTTTTTATAATTTATATATGTTTTTTGTGTATTTTTATGGGTGCCGTGAGGGAAACACATATGCTTAAATGCAATTGCCCAATGTTCATCCTAATTTACCTGTGTGTTTTTAAAAATATATGCTGTAATATGTTTAAAAATATTCGCAGTTTGGCAATTTATATCAAGCGTCAAAGACATAGCCAACCCCTCCTCTGTGTCCAGTTAAAACTACATTAATTATTTCTATACATTAATCAAATTGGCACTGTGATATCGATTAATCAACATCAATGAAACATCTCATGTTATATGTTATATTCCATATATAGGAATATATGCTTCCAGCTTACAGTTGCTAGGCAGAAACACATAAATAATGTTTAATGAAAGTGGGGTTGGCTGATCTTTGTTGTACTTCTGACCATACATAAATACTTACCACAATGATCTTAAAGTAGTCAAAAAACAGAATTTATGAGGACGAAATCAACAAATGTAAATACAGTGACATGCACTATACCTTTAAAAACCTGCCCCTTTGATTTTCTTTTAAGTCCAGATAGTATCGTCTATTTTGTTTGACCATAATTCCTGTTTTCAGTTTTCCATCTTCAGGGAGGTTATCTGGATTTGGGGGTCCTTAAACAGAGGAATACAATGTTACATTTATGAAGGATGAACTAACATTGATTCGTATTAACGCTGTGCTCAAGGGTATTTCACTAACATAGCAACAGCACCACAACAGAATATCCCCACAATGTGAAGGGTTATACAAAAATGCTTTATTCGTAACCGTTAGGTTCTTTCTAGCGAAAATTAAACAAAATAAAACTGTTGAATATCTCCCTGACAAATCATACTTTGATTGGGATGTCATGTAAACCAGACATGTATGCATACCTTTTCATTACACATTTTCCATTCACATGTTTACGGTTTTTCTACTTGTTGTAATTTAAATTAAGTACCGAATTATCTTAAATAACAAAGTCTTCTTTTAATAACTATTTCATGAAAGATATTATTCTGCAGCAAAAATGTTCATTTCTGATTGATGTCAATCGTCATGCTCAGTGAAGGATATTTAATTTTTATAATGGCTTAAGTTATATAATAATTTTACAAACAGCCAAAACTTATGAAGTGTTTTAATATAATCTCTGTATTAAAAAGTATTTCCTACACATTGAACAGCATGAATAGAGCATACAACACACTGCCCTTACCCAGAGATGCATAGTGTTCACTAAATTCAGTCAGGTAATCTCGAAATTCAGCTGCAGTGGACATTGCGAGAAGGAGGCGGTTCTTTCTCCCCCCTGATGCAACCTGAAATAATTAATAAACCATTTTAATTCACACATTAAAAGTATCAAATATATATATTTAATACTTGAAGTCCATAATCTTGAAACCTACAGTACTTTTTTTTTTAATCCACTTTCCTGCAAAAAATGAGCTTACAGGTCTCATGTGCCATGATGTTAGTTTGTGAGGGATTTAATCCTGTACTTACGGCCATAATTGGGTTACCCACAAGACATGAAAGAATGAGTTGTGGAAATCACACTCTAAACCAGTGGCATTAATTAGAGATACAGGACACACATTAGCCATAGCATGCTTATTTACAGTGCTAGACTTTGCAAAAGATCGTTTCCAAGTTGCGCTTTAGCCATGACAGCAAAAACAGCAATCTCCCACAGTAATACCTGGCCCCAACCCTGATATTGAGTAAGATTATTTCCAAAAATCTATTTACAAAGCTGATTTTATACCTCTGCAATCTTGATGAACCTGCCCCGTGTGTTTTGTTTCACATCCAGATAGAATCTCTTGGACTGTATTTGCAGGACTTTAGTGGCCAGTTCCTGTTCACCAGTGCCTGAAAGCAATACATGGGAATAAAATCAGACTAAAATCACCAGGCAAACTAATATGACAGGCATACTAGTAGTACCTATAGAGAGTAGCTCTACAAATTGTCACAGAAGCAAAAGAACAAATGCTATGTTGTTTGTCAGGATATTGTAGACTACAATATCCTGACAAACAACATAGCATTTGTTCTTTTGCTTCTGTGACATTTTACACAAGAATTAAAATGATCTCTCTCTAATAATGCCAGCCACAAGCCCAATGGATGAAAGACACAAATAATGCAACTTGAAGACAAGCAAAAACCATGATACATGATGCATAGAAGCAATATGAAAATGTGTGCGAAGCAAGGGCTTAGATTAGAGGGGTGACATGTCCACCAGCCCTTTGGACTCCCAGACCTGAAAAATTGCCTCTTTGGACACCCTGTTGTAAGAAACATAAACATGCAGGGAAACTGAACAAATTGGACATCCAGTTACAGTGAAGCAAAATTATCATTTTGGGAACCATACTTTAGATTTCTGGCTAAGCCTCTGCAAAAAACAGGTAAGTTTTGCGTTTCCTCAGCTCTGAGAGCCTAGAGCATGTTCAGTAGATTTTCCAGCACTCACTGGACTCACCACGAGAGTCAGAATGCCTCTGCAATCTTGATGCTCGTTATCTAGAATTAAATGTATTTTCAAAACATCTGGTTACGACAGGATAAAAACAAGTCTCAAAAACTATCTTATATCACACAGTAACAGGGGCTGGCGGCCGTGGCTTAGTGGTAACGTGCGCACTTACTAATCCTACTTCGATTTACCTTTCATGGGATCAAGTCAGTCTGTCGACTATAAGGTATATGAGAGTGTCACACAATGTGGCTCCAGCAATCCCAGGGGGGGGTTTTACAAGGTGTGAAGTGGACAACCCATCGTGTTAAGTGAAATTCCCTTTGGTAGGACGTTAAAACTCAAATCAAACAAACAAACTAATACAGTAACAATCACCCGTCAACTTTACACATATAGTCATTAAGATAGTAAATTTATGCAAAGGCGTTCATATTGTTTTACATCATTTCTTTCCCTTAAAAGGCAGAAATGACATTCAAGTTTGGACTTAAGAGTTGAATGTGTTTTTAAATAGTGTCCACAACAAATTCTGATGAATAGAATGCAAAATTAATCAATGGCAACCATATTAGGAACCAAATGCATTCCTATTTGTAGCATTCCCTGGCCTCCCCCTCCTAGACAAAATAGAGACATG
Source organism: Mopalia kennerleyi (assembly GCA_034783855.1). Classification (NCBI taxonomy): domain Eukaryota; kingdom Metazoa; phylum Mollusca; class Polyplacophora; order Chitonida; family Mopaliidae; genus Mopalia; species Mopalia kennerleyi. The sequence goes on along the minus strand of JAVFBX010043387.1, from coordinate 2,849 downwards.
AATGTAACGTCTGGAATACAAGGCGCTGCTGAATGTTACAAACTATAAGCTTACAGATCTATGCAATATATAAACAAATTCCCACAACATTAATGTGATGTACATTATGCAGATAGATACCTATAACTACACCAAGGCATAACAACATTATCATTGAGCAGTTTAAAGCATGCAGCGATGCTACATTGGGATGGGACTGTATCATTAATGGCTACCAGAGCCTGTTCACTGAATTCAGCGCTCAGACTGGCAAATAATGGCCGCCTACAGCCAGGTCACATCAAAGCCAGTATTTACTCAGCCAAGATCTAAGGGCAAAGACATGGCTGGAATTTGGGGTTAACTCAAACAGAAACAAAAATGTGTCCTGGGCAGACAAACATATACAGTACCTGTTAAGATAGATATTGTTACAGCTGCACAACTCTCAAAGTGCAACTTAAACTCCATCATATTCACAATAATAACAATATAATGCATCATTTAACTTTATAAATAACATCTGATTCACATGGATTCAAGGGCTTAGGCAGAGAGGTGTCCACCCGTCCAAATTGCCCTGTTTTAAGAAACTTAAACATGCAGGAGATAGGGTAACTGTTAAAGTTGGACACCCAGTTAATTAAAAACTGCAGCAATTGACCATTTTGGACACCATACATTTGATTTCTGGCTAAGCCTTTGCATGGATTCTGTACAAATTTAATCAGTAAACTGAATAATGAAGATATGCCCAAAGAGAAAGTAACTGCATTTGATATGCAAGTCCATTCCATGAAGGGAGAATTGCTTACACACACAGTGACCTAAATCCAACATCAGGCTCAATGGTATTTCACCTATATAATGACATTGGACTTTAACTGTAAAATAAACTAACACTCTATATTCTCTATATAGTATAGACAGCATAATTACGCTTAGGACATACTTCCCTTAGCTCCAATGCTGATACATTAATGGTAATGTTCTGAAAAACACTATAGATATCCATTTGCATACACATGTATGTTGTAGCAGAAATGACTATGCGTATTAAATGCAGTACTACAAAGTGAAATGTGTTTCAGATTCGATGAATAAATCTGTTTCCAATACCACCAATTTTGACACCTTAGATGTGCACATATCAGATAAATATAATGCATCAAAAATAAGCTTTCACTTAATGTTGAATGAACAAAAAACTGTTGCCCATTCAGCTTCCAGAAAAGATTGGTGTTTAACGTTGTGCTTAAGGTATTAATCTATTAACAAAAGTGGACACTAGCACAACCATTCAATTTGAAGTGTTTTGATACTGTTGGAAAGTTAACCTTCCTTTAGAGCTAGGTAAAGACAGCAATGCTACTCTCGATACAAACTTCCCTTAATAGCCAGAGTAAAGATGGTTTATTGATTGATTGGTGTTTTGTGCCTTGCTGAAGGATATTTCACTTAATATATGACAGTGGTATATTTCAACAATATTTGACTCTTAGTATAACCAAGATTTGAGGCATTTCCATAATGTTGGAAGCTTAATTTTCCTCCATTGCTAAGTAAAGTCAGCATTGTTACTCTTCAAACAAACTGCCCTTAGCCAGAGGGCTTGAGAACTGAAGAAGCTACTACCTATATAGCTTCACTATTCTCTGTTAGCGCAGTAAAATAAAAAAACACCAACATGTTAAATGAATATTGCTACAACTGTTTGAAGGACAAGGCACTATTTCACTTCATGAAAATTTGTACAAACATTTTATAATAAATGACATCGCCATATATACATGCATCATTATCTACGATAAGAATATGTCTTGACAAACTTTGTGAAAGTGTGCCTAGGACTGAAATCCAAATGTGTGGGTTTTTCTTTTTAAATTAGTTGACAGGCTGTTGAAAGTTACAGGTACATGTACAGCAGCTCATCGAGTGTGAGCAAACTGTAATGTTGTCATTTAGGTACATAAAACAAACTGTTTAAATAGAACGGATGCATGAATGAAGGAATGTTGACAGTGTTGAGGTAAATACATCACTGCTACCATCATTCTCGACAATGTTACATGTACAAGAGCGGTCAGAGAAATAGAACTGCATGAGTGGGTGGCATCGGGGTCAGCTTAACCTAACCTATATACCGTAAATCTAATGATTCGGGCAGATATATCGAATTCAAATTGACGCAAAAGAAAAATAAGTAAGCTAAACACTGCATGTTGGTCACCACTGCCAAATTTGGACATGGAAATATTAATTGTTTGGGGTGACCTTTTTTTTTCTCACCTTTTAAACAATCGCTCTCCTACTAAATTTCATTCTAGATATGGTATGAGCGACTGCTATTATTCCCAATGTTGCTGGCAACAAACAGCGACTTTTACAAGATCTATAGAAGACAAGAACCACAAGACCAATTGCTATAAGATCAACTGGGGCTGGTTGCTCGAAAGGCTGATATATACAAGTCTCTTAACACCAGATTAAATTGTTAACAGTTGATTAGAGATAGACGTTCAACATGACATGCTTGGAACAACCGCTCATTATAAAGTTGACAATGTTATGCAGTAGCACCACAACAAATCAGGCATCATATCCCTTCAATTTTACCAGCACCAGAATCTATCTAAACAGTCTTGTATATTTAGAAGACAGAGAATCTTAGAGATGAACTATATGAAATGACGACTCATTACTAAATAAAATAATTTGGGGTTTAACAGAGTTATCAAGTATATACAAATTATGCAGTATTGTGTACATTATGTTATATGCATTACAAGGGTTTTTGTCGTAAAAACAATTTCTGAAAACAGAGAACATTTAACCTGCTCGTATTAACATTGGGTTGGGTCTAGTCTAGC
>JAVFBX010043276.1:0-17512 GCA_034783855.1 Mopalia kennerleyi | reverse complement strand
CAGAAAAATAAGTATAACTCATTCGATTCTGTAATTACAACAAAAGTCCTTATTTTGGGCGCTAGTGCCTCTTTAAGTGTTAAGACTGTAAGTCAAAGGGCCCGGGTTTGAATCCTGGTGGAGGCAACCAAACTCACTTCATTTATTCTAAATAAATATACATATGTTGAATAAATTAAGAGAGACAAATTTGCTTGCCTCTATATGTGTATATATATATTTTTAATAAAGAAGATATATTTATTTAATTAATTGCTTTGAAATGTAAACAATTATGCTGTAGATTATTAAGTTATTTTGCAGGAAACATGAGTAATATTATAGCATAATGCATCATGATTAAATTACACACTAACACAGTGCTCACGAAATCTATCAGAGCAGAAAAATTTAAAAAATGTCAAATGATTGACAGGTATTTCTCACACACGTTAAGTTTGAATGACAGTGGACACGCCCATTGAGGAATGTAAACAGCCTGCTAGGGGTAATTAAATCAAATCAATTAATTTATATGTATGAAAATAAAAAAAAACAATAAAAAACAACATATATAATCCACCTTGATATGTATTTTTTGTCAGTTAGTTTGTGGAAAGACACTAAAGTCAAAAGCCACATTTTACAAGCATATGCTTTCAAACACACTCTCTTGTACATATAAATCTTCTTTTAAACTGTTTGTAAGCTATTTGAAAACAAAAGCTCAAAAGTACTAAAAGCCTCCTGCTGATATTTTTATGTCTTAAAAGAGAAAAAGAATCCATTATACACAGAATTTTCAATTATTCCTTAAAAGGTGTGGAAGCATAAAAATGTAGTTAGTTTTAAGAGAAAGCCTGTATGAAGTCGTTTAAAAATGCCGTTCTTTGTTTACTAGATGTTTTGATTATCTTGTTAGAGGCATAAAGCGTTGACGTTTTCATGTCATTTTGTTTTAAGCAGTTGCATACAATTTACAATTATTTTGCAAACCTTCCCTAAAACTTATACATAAAAAAGCAAAAAGATAATTAAGAGCTGCGTGTCAATTTCACAAGTTTGGAGATTTTTTATAGAAAAATAATAAATGTTTAGTTTACAAATATGATACAGTGATACATGTCTTATTATTTCAGACTATTCTTATTTCTCAACACATTTCCATTAAAATACTTAGAACTTTTACTGTCCGCATGTAAGATGATATGGGGCTGCATGTTTCTTTTGTGGCTATTTACTAAATAAATGCTAATTTTAACAACTGTACCACTATAGGCCTACACCATACTGTAACGTATTTATGATAGCATGCTGTCTGTTTTCTAGGGCAACTGTTGTGGTTATTTTATAGTACACTTTGTGCCACTATACCTCTTTACACTATATATATAACAGCATTTGACTAATATGATAGCAGGACAGCCCAATGGGTAATGGATTTTTTGTTTGTTTGTTTGATTGGTGTTTAATGTCGTACTCAAGGGTATTTCATTTATATGACGATGGATTGTCCACTTCACACTGTTCTTTGCCATAGTATGGTCGAAAACCAAGAGGAAACCTCGTAAAAACAACCCCCGCGATTGCTGGAGCCACATCTTGTAACTCACTCATATACCTGAGGGTCGACAGACGGACTCGATCCTGTGAACGGTAAATCGAAGTAGGCGTTGGAAAATCACCTTTGGAACAATTTAAACAATGACAAAACATGATAGCTGCAAGGAACATCAAAACTGCAAGAAACTAAACAAAAACCCCTTTGCAACAAACACTGATTAGACCAGGCAATCATAAGAACCCAAAACATCTACAGCACATCAGATCAGATATACTGATAGAGTAATAGAAAGCTCTATCGAAACACCTGTGCCTTTTAAAGAAACTAATATGATCAACATTTAATTAAATATTTCAGAGAACATGCTAGTTAATCACAGGCTGGCATCATATAGCGCTTCACTGATCCACATAACATAAAATATTACAATTAACATTATGTAAAAAATTATTGCACTTTGCTGATAAAATTACACCATAAAAAAAACAATAATATAAGTCAGTGATAAGGTTTACTTATTAATATTGATCAATTCAAGGCGCTACAGTGAGAATCTAGGTGATGTTTGTTTGCTTGATTGAAATGTGATGTTGTTCATGTTCTTAAGGTTATTTCACTCATATGATGGTGTGCCAGCCCAATGGGCGGTGGAAACTATCCAGGACACCACTGGCAACAAACAAAGACAAGACTGGACAATTACAGGATGTTACACAAAGACATCACAAAACAGACCAGCTTTTGGTTGCCTCTTAGAGCACCAAGACAAATGGAAGCTCCCACCCAAATGCCCACCCAATGCGGTCTACCTGTTAAACCAGCTGCTTAATTATGACCAGTGAACTGTTGATTACTTATTGATACACCTTGGTCCACACATACAGTCTCCCCATGGAATGTGGACACAAAGCCAGTTATCTATTATTTATATTGAATATTAACAGTGTTTCCAGACCTAGATATTTCAATTTGTTTTAATTATTTGTAATTTTTGAAAACACTGTCAAGTCAAACAACATTCTGGCATTAATAGTTAAACACAGATGATCTCAAGGACCCTATATTGAAGGTTTCTAGCTGGCATGGTATTAGAGCCAAAATTACTTCAATAGATTGCTAGTTCCATGCTTTTGTACTTAGGAGAATTTCACTTATATGATAGCAGTATAATTGCAGCAAAAAGCCCCACAAAGACACACATTTTGGTGGGATGTGTTTTGCCTTAAGTGTTGAACAAAAATGTCATTTAGTGCTAGGAGATAGCTGGACTGTGCTAGGTGCAAAGTGCCCTAAGCAAGTGGGCCTTTAAGAGAAAGAAACCAGTTCTTTGATTAATCAATGGGTAACCAATGGTACCCGCGTACATGTACTTCCTCAGGCCAACGGCTATATACTAGTACTCACTACTTACTGCTGGAGACAAATTCATTCTCCAAAAGCCCAAAACATGAAACATTTAGTGGTTATATGTTAATGTTGGTTTTAACTGTGGGACGGCATCGCCATCATAAAATAAAATATTCTTCAACCTGGCGCTAATCACTAATCAATGACTTAGTCAATCCCAGCAACCATGAAGTAGATGTACTCTGCTGAGTCACTTAGAACTACTGCACATATTTTGAGACTATTCTGGTCTCCCCGCATATCCTGAATAAAATAATCACTTAAAACAATGGATCAGAAATTTAAATAATACTGCATTTTCTTTTCAGGAAATGTGTTAGAATTCTGCTCTATGGTCATGAATATTGATGAGCTTACTCATCACAAAAGCCCCTTGGTATTTTTTTGGACAGAAACTCTATTTTAGTATCTGAGCCATAAAATGAAGCCTACCTAGTCAGCGTGACTCTGAATGAAATTAACAATAGGCCTACCATTGTCAAATCAAAGCTACCATATCATAACTAAAATTTTTTAGAAATGATTTTTTTTTTACAAAATGACACAGACTAACTTTTCTCATTTTAAAAAACACTCTCTTATTGATTAATATAATTTGTTTGTTGGATTGAGATGTTTATGTTGTGCCTTTGGTTCTTTCACTCATATACACTGTGCTAGCCGACATACTAGACAGGGAAAACAACCCTAGAAAATGGTTCTGCGTTTTCTAAGCCTGCAATCTGGATTTTCCAAGTTGGTATTTGGGTTTTCATAGTCTGTAGGACTGAGAGTCTAAATCTGGGTTTTCTAACTCTGGGTTTTCTAACTCTGTAATCTGTATTTACAGCTGTTTTATAGACACCTGCCATCCAGCCTAAAAGATTCAATAACACTATCTCTTTTATTGATCAAAAAGTTTTTGTTTTGTTTCTTGTATCTAAAGATTTTACCATGTTTATGATTGATTAATTGATTGATATGTACTCCAAACTGGAAAATAGTTGACATCAGCACAATCATAAAATCCAAAGTGTTTTGACGCCGTTGGAAAGTTAGTATTCCTCCACTGCAAAGGTAAGACAGCATTGCTACTCTTCAAACAAACTGCGCTTAGCCAGAGGGCACCATGTCCATGTATGTTTATATAAATAAAACCCAACTGATATGTTTAATTAAAATTAAATAAAGGTGTACCAAAAGAGCAAAATAAGGACTGTAATCAGCATCAGTTTGCACAATAAATAAAAATAAAAATTATATCAGCATAAAAATTGATTAAAAAGGTGACTTGAAAATTCATAAATTCCTTAGGTAGCCTAATCGAAAATAACATAATTTAGTTTTTTTAATTTCTTTTCATGCTAGGATATCACACTTGAATGAATTTCTGATATCAATAACTGAAAGATATTATTGCATGAATGGTGAATTTAATCACATGTGCCTGATATAAGGCCTCAGCTTTATAAATAACACATTGTGTCAATTATAGCTAACAGGAAGATGTTACTTTGACACACCTGTGTAAGGCCGTGAGATTGTCGGCCTCTACTGAGGGGGAAAGAATTAGGTTAAGCCTATTGGGATTTATTGGTACTTAACGCCACACTTAATAATATTTAAATTATTGGTGCCCATCAACAACAAGTATTACCATAACACAACGAAGGTTAGTTAGTGAATTCTGGATTGATAAGAAAACTACAACCAAAAATGTACTTAAAATTTACTTTGAACTCAACTCAAAGCCAGTTTTTAGAAACTATGTAAAATACAGGTATGCATGGGATTTGTAGAAAAACTATGCAACATACTGTATTACAGGTAACTACATATAAATAAACTTGTATCTAGAAGTAACGCATTCTCTCCTGTTCAAAAAATGTGTAAAAGAAAAACAGTTGCATACCATTGTCTATTTTAACATATTTGGAAAACAATCTTCTAAAAATAAGATACTGACTTGGCAACTCCAGGGCTAAAGTGTGATCAAGCTCAGGCCTCATAAGATAATATAGGTTACGCCCTTCGAAACAAGGCTAGTGGTAACATTTTAAGGAGATTTTGTGTTGCGTTGTTTTCTGTAACCTTCTATGCTCCTGAAATTGTTAAGTTTTCTTGTGCAAAAGTGATAGACGTGATATACGTGTAGGCAATACATGACAGAAACAGAAGGTTGATATATATTTTTGACTAACTATTCCCATGTCCTTTACCATGCTCAAATGGCTCATTTACGTATGATTGTTTGTTAGATTGCTGTTTAACGTCGTACTCAAGCATATTTCACTTATTTGATGACTGAATGTCCACTTTACAATGTTACTTGCCTCATTACAGTGGAAAATAAAAACCACCCCCACGATTGCCGGAGCCACAACTAGGACTCACTCATATACCTGATGGTCAACAGGCAGACTCGATCCTGTGACCTGTATCTATTAAAGTTGTTTGATGGAAGACCACTAGTTTAACGGCATCATCCCTTATTGAGGACGATACATGCTAAGGATAAATTCCATGGCAAATGAATTGGAATTTAGCAGATTTCTCAATATAACATAGTTATTGTTTAAAAATATTTTTTATCAATCCTGGTAAAGATATTGGATCCAAATATCTTCGTATATAGTTCGTAAAAAACAACCAAAATCTAATTGTACGAAGTGTGTCAAGCTAATAATATATCTATAAATAACCTTTTTGCATTTTAAAGATTCCCTACAACTAAAATATTTCTGTACACTGAAGCGTTATAACTGATCTTTTGAAATATCTTTTACAAAACAATTCATATTATGATGACACGTATTTATAGCCCTGCTTCAAATTGTCTTGTCCTATGGGATTATCTAGATTAAATAAAGATTATTTGAATCTACCCCAGCACCATGTTAGTAATATAATGCACCCATTACCCATATAGCTGCCCAATTATCTTCATTGAAGAGTTTACATTTAAATTAAAATGTAGTCAAATATTTTCTGACCTTGAAACATACCTGATGTGACCTTTGATTCATTTAGTTTTTCAACTCTTTCTGTGTCCACAGTTGATTGTACAGGTTTATTCTGCAGAGTGTTATTTTGAGCCGATTCACTTTCTCGTAACATCTTGCGCCTAGAGCGACGCTGCTCGGTCCTAGTGAAATTACTGTTGCTTTCCGTAGGAGGACTTTCAGGTGTACATATTTCCTGATTACTTTCAACATTTTTGGTTGAAATATTTGTCTCAATAGATTTGGCATCATTCATAATTTTGACCAAATTTTTCTTTCTTGGTTTTGGGGAAGGCCTTGCTATAGTTTCAATTCTTTCATCACCAGTTTTACTCAGAGGCACTACACTATTTTTATGGTTTTTATTTTCCACATTTTTTTCTCCACTTCCATCGTTTAATTTCTTTTCAGTTCCGGAACTGCAATGTCCGTTCTGACATTGAGGTTCAGCATTGGCCATGTCTTCGTCTTGTGGCTCAGAAAATGCTGAGTCATCTTCACCATTTTGGTTACTTTTCAAACCTGTATCAATATTTTGTGAATCTTGCATTGCTGTAGGTGTCAGAACATTATCTTTCTCATCATTGTCCAGGCATTCAGATTTGGGTTTTAATGCGCTCGAATTACCAGACTTCCTTAGAGATGACCTTGAAACAGTCTTTTTAAGTTTTGGTGGCTCAGAATTTTCTTTTAAATCTTTTGCAACTGGGGTTTTTCGGACCGGTTGATTTGCATGAAGTCTTTCAAAAACACTAGGTACATTTTTCTCGCGAGGAGATTTTTCCACACCACTTCTTCGGTCACTATTCCTTTGCTTTTGACCTTCATCAAAACTAGTATTTAACTTTGTAGTTGAAGAAGTCTTTCTTGTCTTAGTTAAATTAGGAGCAGAGTTCTTAGAAACTAATGGTTTCTTCTGCATATCTTGACCTTCAGGAACACTTGGCGACTTCTTAAATTTTGGTCGCATTAACGACCGTTTATCAACGGGACTAGACGGACTATTATTTCTACCACCAGGAGAGTGGGTATAACTTGAATTCTGAGAAACAGTGCCTGTAAATTGTAATTTTCTTGCAACTGAAGAATTCATTACTGGAGTTGAATGTAAGTTACCCTTTTCTTCTCGTTTTCCATGTCTTCTGGTTGCTGCTGGTTTTGACTTTTCTTGTGGCGAACTGGAATTATCTGAGTTAACTACTTTTTCCACATAAGTTGCACACCTTTTAGCCCGAAATGTTTGTGTGTGTGATGGAGACTTAGGTGAGGAAGTCTCAGGTACCACTTTTGCAACTTTAGCTCGAACAGTTCCGTTACCAACTTTAGAGACGAGTCTATCTTCAGTTGTACTGACTATTAAAGGTTTTTCTGATGGATTGTCTTCTGGCAAACTATTTAATTTAGAATCACGAAAAACATCCTCAGCATCAGAAAATTGTCCTCCACTCTCCTCAGAATCAGATGCGCTAAGAACATCGCTCAAAGAGCTGAGGGTTTCTGGTGGACCAACAGAACTTTCAGACATATTGCGTGGCTGAGTCTCTGAAGAATCGCTGAAAGTTTTTTCTAAGTCACTTTGTCCACTATCTGTCTTAGTTCCTGAAATACTATCATCATGTCTTGAAGAAAATGTCTGAGAATTTTTTAGATCGCATATCTCTGAGTCTTGACGCAAATTTGAACTATCAGTCCTTCTGTGAGTGATTCTGTTTGATGAAAATTCACTGTGAGTATTTAGTAAGTTTTTGGGGCGAGTATTCCTCTGCGAGTGAACTGGTGCATTGCTTTCATTTGATCGGTTAATAATTGATTCGTTTTGATCAGAGCTCTTGCCTTCCCAATTGCTTCGGATACTTTCAAATCCACGTTTTGGAATTACATTAGTACCTGGCGACTTCGCTCTCTGTTTAGTAAAAATCTGATCGTCATGGGCCCTCGCTATAACTTTTACGTTATCACGCTTTATTAAATTAACACCTAACACTCTCTCCTTTGCTTTTACATTTACCATTCCCTGTTCAAATTTACTAATTAGATCTGAGTGGGTAACCGGGCTACGGGAAGATACTTTTGAAACATATTTATCCTGCAAATTGATATTATGGTTATCTTTCTTCTGTATTTTAGAAACATTATTAGATGTCCTATCATGGTTGGATACACGTTTATCAATTTGAACTTGCTTATTATACAAAATACTGACGGAATCTTGGCCATGGGAGTCGAAAGTAGAATCCACATTTGTTTCAAATTGACTTTCAGTTTTAAGAAGTCTTGACTTAGTTTTAGGTAAAACTTTAGGTGGTTGAGGCTTAGAAGTTTTAGACTCTGATTCTTGGCAAACTATTTCTTTTTCATTTTTGTCTACTTTTAAATCTTTACTATTTACACCCTCCCGACTGTTATTTCTCACATTTTCATTTTTATTATAAGAGCTTTCCCCATCCACACTGCATTCATTTGCACCTAATCCCATTCCTAAACTCAACACAGGCTCCACATAATCTACACTTTTTTCATCTTTATCACCTACTATATTGTGTTGACTTTCTGCTTTAGATGTCTCTGTTGCAGTGCAAGATTGTTCATAGTTACTTCTGCTGGACTCTGTTTTTGCTGGGCTAGTTAAAACAGATCTAACAACTGGCCCACTTGACCGAGTTTCATCGTCAGACTTTTTCACATTGGGATTGTCTTCAAATGAGCTACTATCAGAGGAGTGCTTATTCATACTAGTTTTTCTCATATACAATTTATCCTTGTCACCACTCACACATTCATTGGTCACAGACATTTTTGACAAATCTGATTTAGATGACACCGAGGTGGACTTTCTAGAATACATTTTTTTATCCAGATTTGCAAATTTTTTTTCACAAATTTTCTCAGAAAAAGTTGATCCTGAGGTTTTCCGTGTAACCATGGTAATTCCTTCTTTCGGAGAATGTAACAACATATTTGGCGGAACAGCTTCACCTATTGAAGAAGATCTGACCTTTGAACTTTTTGAGGTCAAGTGTGTTTTTGGTAGGTTATCATCATCACAATTTGCACTAGATTTTGTTTCCCACTTTTGCCGGACATCTTTATATCCTGCTTTGGCAAGAACAACTCTTGGCGATGGAGACTTCGACTTTGGTTTAATTTGATCTCGTAATTCTCTGATGGGTAGACTTAAGTTGAGGGCACTGGAATGTGTTGATTTTTCCGTAGAATTTTTAGTTTTACCAGATTCCCATTTAGACACAAGACCGCCAACATCAGCTTTTGCTCTGGACAATGACACCGTAGATCGAGCCGAGCTCAGATTTTGACCAATGGGTGAGTTGCGCCCGCGGGAAAGTGACCTACTTGTAGTTCGAAGATCTGCGATACTTTCACATCGAGAGCTCAGCACGTCACTTCTCCCTCCCCAGAGCTCTAGATTTCTTCTGAATTTTAGGTTATCTGTGCAGAGGGGTTTTGAGTTGGATCTAGTGAGGGTAGGTTTGGTAGTTGACCCACTGGTATTTATCTGCTCTTTGAAACTGGACTGACGCGAGAGTGGCCTTCCAGAAGGAATGTCCGGGTTAAGATCATTGTTAGCATTTTCATGGTTACCATCAGACACGGGATCCATGTTCCCACGACCTGACTCTTTGATGGTCCTGTCCTTACTGAGCTCAGACATACGTGATACTAGTGCAGGGTTAGGAACTGGCATTGAGACTTCATTACACTGATTGGACATTGATTCTAAGCTTGTATCACTTGATACACTACATATTTGATCACTTTTCATATCAGCACTGGCTGGACTACTGTCCATGTAGCTTGACGTTGGAACTGTCTGATCAGAAAGTTTATCAACATATCTGTGGCGAGCTGTGGGAACAAAATCGTCTTCTGGTATGGATATTTTTCTTATTTTTACATTATATTTACCAGGTATGTGGTCAGCATGGTCTTTCACACCAGTTGTCAGGTCTGGTTCTATTGATGAAGACTCCTCTTGGCATGGTTTTGATCTGGACTTTTTAAAGAAGAATCCATCTTCAATTGTGGAAAATAAATCACTAAAAGCTGAATCATTGGTAGAGTCAGTTTTGCTTGTATCATCTCTCAAACTTTCACTAGTTATTTGACCAGCATTCTTCATACTGGTCCCAGATTTCACATCCGTATGATCATAATCTGTTACATCGGAATTTCCATCAGAGTAACTCATCATGGCAAAAATTTAAACAGATATAAATCTAAAAAAATATCCAGGTAGATCAACCCTTACTCCTTTGACACCTTAAAAATCCCTTTGAAGTTCACCTGGTGTAGAGCAAGCCCTGGGAACTTGCCCTTTCGTTAACGAGCCGCATTAATTCAGCAGAGGATGAAGTCTGGTCGTCGGACAGAACGACTCGCCTAAGAAAGTCGTTAAACCTGGCTTATTCAACATCCTTCTCGACAGAAAACTTGACATTTAGTGAGAATCTGGCTCAGTCTTGTCTATACACCACAAGATCTAATGAGGAGTGTGGTGACTCAGCCTTCCTCTCTAATCATCAGCACAATCAAAAACTACAGGTAAAAAGTCAAAAAGCCTACCTGGCCATATAGAGCCTTGCTTAGCTCAGGTATAACAAATTTATGACGGTTGTGATATGTCAATTAAGAGGCCTAAGCGGAGACAAAGCCTGAAGCCGGTCTGACTGTAACTGAAAGAATGTCAGCTAACCAGTTGGAGCTCACTGTCACTCTGCTCAATACTAAAATAGGCTAGTCCCTCTCTGATATTAATTAAGGCCTTCTGTTCACCATTCTTTTACTAAAGTCATGACAAAGAAACATTCGGAGTGAATTCCAATGAAGCTGTATCACAATTTATGTTAATTGTCTCTATGAAAACTGTCAACTTTTCATTAAAAAAAAACACACAGGAAAAAATATAAAAAATTTCAATTATTTTTACATGTATCACTTTTTTATCATCCTGACTTTTGTTGAACGGATAAAGGTATAGTAAATTTACTCTTATATTGTTGAAAAATGTTTACTTTATAATAACAAATTTTTTCCCACAAACCCTCTGTGGACAACTAAGTGCAGGTGCTATTTATACCTGTGTTGTCATGGCAACAAATCCAGGTTTAAGGAACTATTCACTTACTCTAACTAGCTAAGTCTCCAGTATACTTTGAGACAGCTACATTAGTAATATCGGCAGGACTTCATTAAAACAGCTTGAACTGCAATGAATTAATTAGATAGGAAAAAGGGGACCTTATGTTTATATACATGTGGATCTAGGCTATATCTTAAAACTTATATAGACAGGGAGCAGGAAGTAAATATGCATGGTTTTAATTCACTATCTGTATACTTTGTCCTTACTTTGATAACATCCCCCAAACCATTATTCAACTTTCTGGGATATAATTTATAGAGGAAATGCCAGCAAAAGGAAGTTTGGACTCAATAGATATGTAAAATTAAATTTTGAACTGAGCTGGACATTAACATATATAATTATATTGAAGTTGCAAAAAGTGATAAATTATCATATACAAGGAATATACTTTTTTAAAATAAATTCTAGCCTTATATAATGCTAAATAAGTAAAACATTTGGAGTTTCGGAGTTTAAGGTTGTGAAATTAGTGTAATTTATTTATAATTAAGATTTTTTTAAACTTTTTTTATCGATTGGGATCATTATAACGTTTAAATATTTGAATTTTAAATTTGAAATAAAATTATTCTGAAAATTAGCTCTATTTTGATACCACTATCAATGTACACTTCCTGTATTATTTTCTGTTATTGTTGCATAGCTCAGTAGGATATACAGACAAGCCTACCGGTACTTCAAGCAAACCAGCTCACTCAGCTACGTAACTAAAACCTCCATATTAAGGCGAGTTTCAACATTCGATTAGAGCTTCTCCTAGTCACCTGTTCAAAAATTGAATTCCATTTAAAAATCAACTTTCAGGAATTCTGCTAAAAAATACTCTTCATATATTCCGGTTAAAAAAATAGATTTCAAAATACAGCTTAAAAATCTGCGTCAGTGGTTTGACTAACATCATCTACTTCAGAAAACTCTACTCAAATTCCTAATGAGAATATCCTGTTTACGAGTGTTTTGCTTGCTACTGTCACTTCAGTTCCTGAATTCAGATAAACTTCACCACAAACTCACTTAAAACTGGAAACAAACATGAAGATACGTTAAGCTGAATTTTAGGGGAATTTTTTCTCCAAAATTCTGATTGCTCCAGTGAACATCTGTTGTTTCAATTCGTTTTGGACCCTCAAGAAACACTGATTAAAAGTAATTCCTCACCAAAACTCTTAGACTAATACTGGTGTCAGTTGAGAAAGTAAAGATGTTATTCCCCATGAATTATCCACAATTCTGAGAATAAACATTAAAGGACTTCCAAAGCTGCACATTTTCTGATATTAACTTAGCCACAAATGCTAGCCATCACAACAGTACTCTAGTTTATGGTTTAAGCTGGTAAAAGTTTGAGTTAAACGCCTGCCTATTACATGTAATATTCTTACTTGTTGATCGCTACAAATGCCATGTCACTAAAATATGATAACAGTCATTACAAAAAATTCTCCGCACTGACATTTTTTCCTTCCATCAATAGATATGTTTGCTATTCACATACTTCTGTATCCACACACACAGCCCTAGATGAATAGTAGAAGGATTCGCTATTGGGAGCCGATCAGTGGCAGGTCAAAGGTCGTGAGACACATATATTGCTAGGGGGCACCTGTCTAGTATATCTAAATAACCCCTGGGTTAGATTGTAATTCTAAATCGTAATTGATGTGGATACTATTGTTATACATGTACTGAGAAAATTACTATTAGCTTCATAATGAGATTTATCAATGTACGGGTATTTCACTTACATTTTGGTGGTGTATTGTAACAGTAATTGATTGATTAGGGTTTTACGCTGTACTTATGGCTATTTCACTTATATGAGTGGAATGTGTTCCAAAAATAATTTACACTAGCACAACCACGGTGTTGCGCTTCCATAATGTTGCAAAGTAAATCTTCCTCCAGTGCTAAGTAAAAACAGTATTGTTACTAGTCTTCAAACATACTGCCCTTAGCCTGGAGGGCTCAACAGTAACTGAAGTGTTAATTCAAATGAGAAGTGTTTTGCTATGTTGGAAAATTAATCTTCCTCCAGTGCTTAGTATAGACATCAATACTAAGAATCTGAATCATAAGTGTCTCTTACTTCAAAGGTTTGATTCATAGTGATTGGTTAAACAAAAATGATTTCAGATAAATCATTAAATGAAATAAAAATAATGTGTGAAAAACAACAAAGAGGTACATGTATCATGTATATTAAACTAAAATTTCGCCAGAACTCTGGATTTGCAGAGGGCCTGTTAAAGGTTATTGGTGCAACATACAGAGCATTTGGACCACCACTAGCCAGACATTTGTAGACATGTGAATCTATATGCAGACAGCAATACTATCTACAAGCTAAGCAGGTACTTATGATACCCATTTATAACTTATTTTGATTTTCTGTCATTGGGTCGGCTGATGGAGGCAAGTAGTTAACGCCCTTTGCTAAATTAAAGGTCAATGGGAGAAAATAATCCCCATTATCCCGGCAGAATCAAAGCAACTGAAGTAAATTTCCTTAATATTTGTTTAAAGATAGACCTTAAATCTTCAACAGAAAAGTTATCTGTTTTCTTAGCAAAGGTTGTTTCACTGATACAAAAGTGGGCATAATAATGGGTGAAGAGAATTGTCTCAATGCCATTGTCAATAACCAAGGACAAGGCATATCTGTACCAGAAAGCTTGTAGTAGAATAAAATGTGACTGTTTTTGCAATAAAAAAGAATGGGATTCAGTTCAGGATTTAGGACTTATATGTTAGTAACAGATATTAGCTTCTTTTTTTTAACCTTCTCTGAAATAAATGAAAGTTAAATTAAAAATTTAAATAAAATTTAAATAGTTGTCCTTTGAATGTTTTAAGGAGAAAACAGTTATTTCAGAGCAACACACTAATAATGTACTATTCTATCATTCTATAAAATCTTTGGTGGAATAAGTTAAAATGCACATTTGAATTTGGCACTAGAATCAAAATGAAAGTGGATTGATTGATTGGGGTTCAGAGCCATTCTTAAGGTCATTTCACTTACATGTACATGACAGCGTGCCAGCCAAGGAATGAAGTGAACCACCTATGACATGCCACCACTGACAACAGACAAAAACATCATGGGACAAATACAGGACACTCACAGGACAATACAAAGACTTTATAAACATATCTAGTTCCTCTTTAGCTCTGAAAGCACCAGGGCAACAGGATTGAGGAAGCTCCCTCCATCAACCCGCCGAAATGAAAGTTAATTTAAATTTCTGTTAAGTAGAAATTTTTTAGGAGGTATAGTGTAGTAGTGGAGCACCTGACTGACACAGGCTGAACTAAACAATAGAAAACAATGACTCTCTGTATGAGGGGGCTTTTAACAGGTATCATCAATAAGCCCTGTGTACTCAGACCTACTGTTAATGAGACATTTTAAGAAGTCATCAATGTGCTAATCATATGCTATCCTTATTATTCACATAGACTCATCAAAGCATGCAATGTTTACGCCAATTCTACACATAGTGTTAATGTTTGGATTGATTTGACTGGTGTTTTGCCCACACTGCACACCAATGTACATGTATCAGTACATAATTCTGTGTCAGACAACGCCTTAGTTGGTATGGATTTATGCATATTATATCTGACAAAATAGTATTCTTTTTCGTTTCAAACAAAATAGCATGATTTTGTTTTGGAACCTACATCTAAAAAAATAGTATCCTAACAACTGTCAATAAGGTCATCTTCTGTGGAGATAACGAATGTTTATATTTGTACAATAAAAATAAAAACAGTAGATAGCACGATCTATCAACATAAACATGTCTAAATACATGTATTACAAAACAGTGGTGAGCAGGAAATTACAGCTGATTTAAATACCATTGTAAATAATTCACAATTATTTGTATCCCATATTTATTTATAGTTATTTTATATTCAGATAATAAGCTCTGTGGTTTGGGTTTATCATACATGTAGCTTTCACCTGAGAAACCTGCTTACATAGATCATTTCATGTAGACTGAATATCATTTTGTAACCAGTAAGTACCATCTAGTTGTTCAATGTAGACAACATCTGTGGGATAAAACAGTACTATAAAATACTTCCCAGGAAGTCATGGGACGGATCTTTCTTCTTAGCCAAAGTTACAAACAAACAAGGGCTTAGGCAGACACCCATCCAAATGGACACCCTGAAGCGAACAATTGCCTCATTTGGACACCCTGTTTTAAGGAAGTTTAACATGCAGGAGATAGGAAAAGTGTCAAAATTGGACACCCAGTTATTTAAAAAATAAAGCAAAATGACCATTTTGGACACCGTACTTTTGATTTCTGGCTAAGCCCCTGCAAACCAATCCAGCTGGTTAACCATGTATAATGAGGATCAACATAAAATGGTACACATTTTTTATTTAAGAATAATTAAATGTTAGTAAACTTTAAAACGAGAATTGTATTGACGTGCAGCTGTATTAGCCTAGTCTCTGTGTATTTATACTGTGTTGTAATTTACCTGGTGAGGACCGCACAATTTACTGTAATTTGATGAATAGCACAACACAAGATTGTCCTGGTTTATGACAAAACAGGCTATATATACACAATGTCAGGGAGGTAAGGTTCAGCAAAATTATTACATAATATTACTTGCCTACTTCAATTGTCATACTTGTACATGGTTGCCACAAAACATTCTAAACATACATGGACATGTAGTCTGTTTCAGCTTAAACATCTCTGAGTAAATTTAAATAAATTTGTTTGCTTGTTAGAGCAGGGGTTTACCACAAACATGAACTAAAGTTAATTTTATGCATATATCTCAACTTTTTTCAGGTTATTATCATACTTAAGGTTATTTTACTTATATGATGGAAGTGAGCCCGTTGTGTCAAAGGATATACATGTACCATGAACCTCCCTGATGGCAATAAACGAAAAGAAAATAGGACAAGCACAAGATGTGGCAAAGGATCATTTTCTTGTTGCCCCTTAGCTTTGAGAACACCAGGGCGACAGGAAGCTTCTTCAACCACCTGCTGGTGCAATAAGACCTAGAGATCAAATTTACACCTCAAATCAGCTTCGTGGTTCTTAGAGCACCAGGGTACTGTAAGCTCCACCAACTACTGGGAATTGTAAA
The DNA here is from genome assembly GCA_034783855.1 of Mopalia kennerleyi. Classification (NCBI taxonomy): domain Eukaryota; kingdom Metazoa; phylum Mollusca; class Polyplacophora; order Chitonida; family Mopaliidae; genus Mopalia; species Mopalia kennerleyi. The sequence continues at coordinate 1,284 of JAVFBX010043276.1, read as the reverse complement.
TTGGGCTGTGGGATATATTACATGTACATGTATCTAGGTGATCTAGTCATGGGCTGAAAAGCGCACAGTCTGATGGCTGACCTGTGGAGAATCACTACATGTAAATGTCATCTGGAGATAATAGCTATTTAAACCATGGAATGCTGAATGAAGATGCGAAATCAGCTGTTAATTGTTCAGATTCTAATAAAAGACGTGAAAATCAACTGACAATTGTTACATTACGTGAATGAAATATCTCCTTAATTGATGCAAATACCCCAAAAATTTATCAACATTTAAATTATCTGTCAAGTTTAAACTGTTGTCAAATAAATACAGATTGTCAGGTAATCTCAAACTATGTGTAAGTATTTGCTTCTGCATGTAATACCCATCAAAACCTGGATTAGACCTACAATTTTCAGATGTGATCAAAATAACTTACAGATACAAGTTAATTCAGTTACGTTTTCAATCTTCCCCCGCCCTAGCTACATATCTGCGGTTTTTAGTAACTTTAAAACAAGAATTGCCTTGATCTGCACCTGTAAAGCATCTTAGCATAGTCCTTGTGTATTTAAACAGTTGAGATTTACAGGACGATGACGGCACATTTTACTAGTACTCATTTTTCATTCTTAAGAGTTTTTAAGTCATTGTTGTTAAATTTAAATGGCTATTTCCGATAGTATAACATCAATGTTTGATTTTTTCTAGACAAATGTTCAACTTCTTACACTGACCTGACCTAAACACAGGCAAAAAAGAATTAACATGTAGACTAGCACTTGTATGAGCCTATTACAAACATTCCCAAATCCCAAGGTTGTGAAGACAATGGGCTGGAAATGAGACATTAAAAAAATCAAACAGATCAGATATTTCCCCTATTTTACAAAACAAGTACTTTTAGCTTTTTGTTATCTCGATAAAAGAAGAATAGCTCTTGCTTTTTTTACGTATGTAATATCATCATATTCAGCTATTCTATAGGCTGCAGTCTTCATACAATCTTGTCAAGTTTTTTATACTTCTTTCTTTTTTTTTCTTTGACAAATTCTTAAACAAAGTACTTAAAGCATTTCACTTTGACGAATACGTGCTAACCCATTGGATCAAAGTTTTGTTTTATATGATTGGGGTTTAACACCATGTTTTACGTTAATTCACTCATATGACCGTGCGTCAGCACAATAGGTGTTTGTTTGTTCGTTTGTTTGATTGGTGTTTAATGTCGTACTCAAGGGTATTTCACTTATATGACGAGGGATTATCCACTTCACAATGTTACTGGCCTAATTA